>QRDG01001498.1:0-152225 GCA_012064385.1 Puccinellia tenuiflora | reverse complement strand
AAGGCCGCACTAGCAACTCCTCAGCCTTAAAGTCATCCTGGGTGAAGGGTTTGCCATCTTCATGCTGCTCTGGCTTCCCCATAGTGAGCATTGCTGGCTCCAAGACAGTGGGGTAGTAGCTATGGGCCAGCGCAAGTATTCTTATAGCAGATCTCCTCATGGCAGATTGTTTCCACAAGCGCATGTACCCTGGAGCTCTTGATAACTCATCAACCAATCGCTCAGGCTCCTTGGGGTACTTGCCCTTGGAGTTCAGATATTTTACCACAGAGCGAGCACCCTCCTGCAGCCCATGGCAGTGGTCTAGCACGGAATGGAGTTGTTGGCTAGTTGGCACTTGAGTTTTTGGGGAGTCAGCCCCTGCAAAGTAAGAGAAGTCAAAAGTCATAAGTAACTGAGTTTTGTATAATGCTAAAAGAAGGCAAGCGCAGTGACTTACCAAAGATATGATGGCACATAGCCTTAATCCCTTTTGGCATACATCCAAGATGGCTCTCAGATCAGTGTGTGCCTTTGGGCAGCCTTCTTTGCTTCAGCCGACTTTCTTCACCTTAGCTAGCTCAGCAGCTAGGGTTTGTAATCCTTCTCCAGTTGGAGGGAATGCTGTTTCTCAGATTCAGCAGATTTGGCACTGGAAGCTGCTTGGTCTTCCAACTTTTTCATGTCTCTCTTCATTTGGAGACAACAGTCTGAAAAAGCAGAAGTCATGAAAGCAAGTCAGCAATGTACAAGTCGACAATTAACAAGTCAGAAAAACACAAGTCAGATTTTTTACAAGTCAAATAAGAACTCATGAGCTCCAAGTCGTCACAAGTTAACAACTTGGCGCTTGGGGCTACTCAGGAGTCAATTCTTTTATCAGAAAAGCAGGCATGAGTCCTAGTAGTTGACAAGTCATAAGCTCCAAGTCGCCACAAGTTAGCAACTTGGCGCTTGGGGGCTAGGCAGATCAGAATTTTTCATCAAGTTAAGTATGAGTAGAGTGGCATATTTGCAGCTCCAAGTCGCCACAAGTTAGCAACTTGGCGCTTGGGGGCTACTGGCAAAACAGAAATTTTTCTTCAAAGTAAGGTATCAGTAAGCAACATATATTGGTAGCTCCAAGTCGTCGCAGGCTGACAACTCGGCGCTTGGGGGCTACTCGTGCAGAAATTTTTGGTCTAAGGACCCGACAGACAGTAAATTAGCAGCCCCGAGTCCTAGTAGAGCTAAGGACTCAGGTCTTGGGGGCTACAGTATGCAAGTTTGTTCTACCTACCAAGTGATTTGATTTCAGGATGAAGCACCTATCTTAGCTCCAAGTCACCAACGATAAGGTGCTTGGGGGCTACTGTAATAGGAGACTAATGGATAGAGCATAAAGAGCACAAGTTGGAATGCTTACGTTATGAATCATCTCAAGGGCTCTGAGGGCTACTTGCTCCTCATCCTTTAGCTTGGCGGCTTTGATCATTAAGCTCTATGGCCTCAATATAGGCCTCATTGAAGATTTGTTGTCAGATATCCGGAGTCGGCTGTAGTCAGTTGAAGATTTGGCTGGTTCAGTGTTCAGCTGAGAAGTGGGAGCCGCTTTTTCCTGACTCGGAGGCATCTGAACCGTAGTAGTTGGAGTTCCACCCCCAGAGGAGGATGGGATCACCACAGGAGTCTCCAACCGAGTCTTTGGAGCGGACTCGGGAACAGGGGGAGTCCCAGTGGCTGTTGCACCAGCAGATGCGGGAGTCGTAGGAGCTGTCTTTGTACTTGTCGTCTGAGAAGTCGACGGCGGTACAACTCCTCGGCCGGACGTTACATCATCCATGCCTGGTAGCTTGGAGACCTTGGCGCAGGGCCGGGCTCTGAGACAGGACAGGTTAAAAGTCAGATATTGGGTAAAAGATAAATATAGATGACATACTAGTAAAAACCAAGGAGAAAGGTCATACCCAACATTTGTCTCAAGATCCAAAGCTTCTTGAGAGTCAGAAGAGAAGATTGACATTCCGGACACATAGGAGTCAGCCTTCTCAGGAGGAGAAGTCGACTTCCTCTGATGTGATACAGGTAGAGGAGGGGGAGACTCTGCAGGGCCACTTGAGCGCAGTTTCCTTTTCTTGGCAGCAAGGACTTGCGCAGGGATTTCTTCGGGCTCGCTGGAGGAGCTGCTAGATTTGCGGACTCGTGAGGCAGGTACCTTAGGCACAGCAGCCCGGGACCCATTTTTGGAACTGGAGGAGTCGGGGAGCGACTCTTGGCATCTGATGACTCCTCAGATGGAGTGGTTTGGGCTCTTGCAGGCTTGATTCGTATGCTCCTTGTCAGCATACTGTGCTTCAGAAGAGGACCCCTCCTCAACGACATTGACAGTGGGAGCCTCAGGTGAGGACTCCTCATCTTCATTCTCATCACCAGCAGCAAAGTAGCCTCTTTAGAGGACTCCTCGCTGGCTTCTTCTTCTTCAACAATCTCTGCAGCAGCAGAGGTGCTCCCTTTGCCCTTGTCAGTTTCAAGGGCCGACTTCCAGAAGGAGTCGGTAAGCTGCAGAGAGGAAACAAAAAGTTTGAGTTAGCAGATTGAGATAATACAAGCAAGCAAGAAGGAAAGGCAGTTAAAGTACTTACAGCGGGAGCTGGGCAGGTGGAGCAAAAAGGCTGGAGCCCAAAGTGGGCCTGGTCCTTCACCATTTTCCCGGTCAATTTCTTGATCAATCGACCAAGTTCAGGACCGTCGGATAACTTAGCAGTCATCCTAAGATCGTCAGTAACACACCTGGTATACGAGCAGATGAGCCGGGTCCTAGGACTCAGCGGTTGAATTTTCCAGGTGGTCCAGCAGCGGACAAGATCCATGTTTTCCAGGTCATGAGAGAGGAGAGCCCGGATTCTAAGGATCAAGGACTCGACTTTGGGCCGGGCGGCCTCGGAGCACCTGGCTTTCATAGCAGGAGTCACCTCCAGTCGGCTCTCAGAGAATTGAGGGAGTTTAGGTTCATCCTCAGGAGAGGTGTCCTTGCAATAAAAGAAGGACTTTTGCCAGTCCTTGATGCGGTTTGGAAAAATTGGCTTAGGGAAGACAGAGTTTAAGCGACGCTGGAGAGCTACAACGCCGCATTGTAAGAGAGGACCCCCAGAGGTCTCAGGTTGGGGGTTGCAGTAGAACAACTCGAGCCATAGATCTAAGTCAGGTTGATCTGGAGGTAATCCTCACAGAGGAACAACGAAAGTTGGAGAGGGTAAGGACAGAGTTTGGAGCGAGGTCATGAATGCGCAGTTTGTAGAATTCGAGGAGCTGGCGGAAGAATAAGTTACCGGGGGCGTGAAACCGCGGAAGAGGTGCTCCACAAAGATGACGACCTCGCCCTTCGCCGGAGAAGGCACCGATTCATCCCAGGAGCTCGTGCCCTGACACTTGATGGAAGAAGGCCCGCAAGGCGATGTGATTTTAGCTGCTCTGCCGTGATGGTTGAACCACCCCAATCGGCGGAGATAGATCTCTTCGAGGAAGGTGCGGCGGCGGCGGCGGCCTCGGCGGCAATGTCGACGATCCTGCTTCCAGAAGGGGTCTTGGCCTTGGAGGTGCCCTTGGTGGGACGCTTGGGGGCCATGGCGTGCGTGCGGTGCAAGAAGAAGCGCTGCGCGGGAAAGGAACGAGCGTAGGAGAGATGGAAAGTTTGGGGAATGAAAGACTTGGTGACGATTCGGTTCTCACCTTTTGGTATTTATGATAGGGTAAAAACCCTAGAGTTTACAGTGGGGGCCCACGGAAAATCGTGGGCAACGGTTGGACAGTTAGGCAGTTAAATTAACAGAGGTGGAAGAAGGGCCGGCTCGCTCCAGGAAGCCGAGTCCCATGACTTAAAGAGTTGAAAATTGACAGAGTAGTGCACAGGATAGCCACAGACTCGGCCAATTGCTATAAAGAGCTAGAGCGGTGGACTTGTGCGAAAGGACAGGACAGACTCATTTTATATATGTAATATGTTTTTATGCAGGAATTCATCTTGGAGCTAGCAGCAGGCGACTTTGGAGCCATTGGCTCAAGTGGAAGGAGTCGACCCAGAGAGTCGAACCAGCAAGTCAGAGGAAGCCGCCAAGCTGCGCCCAAGATAAATTCGGGGGCTACTGATGGGGGGATACTTTATAGGTAGGCCCATGGACCCGGAAAGTAGACCCGCCAAGACCAAGAAGGCCAAAGCCGAGTCACGTATCAAGTCGCATGGGCTGGGCTGGAGACAAGCCGACCAAGGCCCATGATGAAGAAAGGACCCGTCCGGAAGGAGTCCAAGTACAACCCGGAGTCTAAACTTGGAAGACCAAGACGTAGAGTAGGACTCCGTGTTCTAGTATGACTCGGTGTAAATTGTAAGTCCAGAGACCCGGCAGCCTTTATAAGCGGGGTCCTGGACCTTAGAACGATAAGTCCAACCAGTAGAGATAAGCTTCAACCAATAGAGAAACCCTAGCCACCAGAGAGAAGTCGCCGGCTCCTAAGTTGTGGGAGCCGGGTCCTTGTAATCGAGATACAATCAAGAGCAATAACATAGAAGCAGGAAGTAGGTCTTTACCTCGAATCAGAGGGGCCGAACCTGGGTAAATCCTTGTTCCTTGACGAGATTAACCGTTCCAGCGTACTTCAGTCATCAATGGCCCCAGAACTCATCTTCCCGGAGGAAGAACTTGCCGTGACAACCCCACGACAGTTGGCGCCCACCGTGGGGCCTACGGTGACGAAAGGAGTTGAGATCGTTGGAGCTGCTCGTCGAGCTATGGAGAAACTCGCCATCGGGCGGGTCTACACTGATGAGCATGGAGAGACAGAGATCGATGACTCAGGCTGGACCTCGGAGATGAACGAAGTCGACGAGGGCTATCAGCTTGTCTTTGGAGGAATCAACGTGTTCGTCGGGATGGTGTGCGCGTCGGGTCTTCGCGAGAACTCGGCGGAGTCGGTACCAGAGCCAACTGTTATCGTCGAGTCCGACGGCGAGGAGTCGGTCGGAACTTCAGAGGTCGGCATCATCGCCGAGTCTGAGGAACCCCTAGCTGAGGAACCAGAGGTGATGCAAGAGTCAGATTCAGATTATGATGCAGATTCAGAGTCCATCCTACCCTTGTTTGAAGATCGGCTTGGGTACGGGATAGAGGAAGAGGATTATGAGGAGTCGCCAGTACGCGCTCGTGTTGTGGGAGTCTACATGTCTGGAAACACTGGGAATCAGTTTGATCCAACTCTATTGACAAAGGAGATTAATGCAAGTAATGCCGCAGAGAGGGCGGCCGAGTTAACCAACGCTCGTGCTGCGTTGGAGAAGCAACTAGCTGATATCACAGAGGCAAACCGTAGACTAGCTGCAGAGCAGGCCCGAGTCCAAGATGAAGCTCAGGTCGTGCGGAGGCGCCGCGAGGAGCTTACTTCAATTCAGCATCGCCGAGCCAGGAGTCGCTTGCATGATGGAGTCCACATCAATCCAACCAATCTATTCACCACACCCAATGGTCCAGGCAGAGGAGCCGGACTAGGAGGCTCAGCGGCAGCAGGAGGCGCCGCAGGAGGAGCCGGAGGAGCACCACCACCACCACCACCACCACCCCCAGAAGGATCGGGAGGCAGCCGTGCCAACGGACCACCGCCTGAAGGAGGAGTCGGAGGAGGAGCATCTGGTGGCTTAGGGGCACAGCCTAACAGATTTCATACTCCAGAAGGACATTATTCTAATCCTATGGACAACGTTCATGCGGCGACTCTGAGATTGGAGAATATTGTGGTACCAGAGGGACCAGCAGGACAGGAGACTCGCGAGGCTATCGAGTTACTGAAAACAGCTTTGACTCAGCAAGCTTTGTATCCAACTTTTCCAGATGCAAGTAGGCTACATTCAACACCCTTTAACTCAGGTACGAGGAGTCGGCACGGCGAGTCCAACCCGGCAAACTCTACGAGTGCAAGGCGTCGTGAACTAGTGAGGAATCGTGCAAACATACCAACTGCTTCACAAGCTCAGCTAGTGGTTGATGAAGCAAGGCAACGACGAGAGAGAGAAGCAGCAAGAGCTCGGGAGGCAGAGAGGGACAGAGCGTTAGTGGGTGCAGTCAACCCGCCTCAGCCAACCCGGGTCCACGAGGAGGTGACTTCTCCTGGTGCTTCCCCAGCATTAACAGGACCAGAGTGTTTGTCCGATGCCATCAGGTCCGAGTCCTTCCCTAGCAGTTTCAAGGAGCCGCGCAAGGTTCCAAACTATGAGCCCAACATGGACCCGACCTCTTGGTTGGGTACATACGAGATGGCGATGAGTATTCGCAATGCCACAGGTAATCTGTGTGCCAAGTTCATGTATCTTATGATGGAGGGAGCAGCCAAGGTGTGGATGCGCAACTTGCCTCCTAGGTCAATCAACTCTTGGGAGCAATTGAAGGCGGCTTTTATTCAGAATTTCCAAGGCACATGCAAGAAACTCAGCACCATCGAGGACCTAGAGCGGTGTGTCCAGAGGAAGGGCGAGTCAGCAAGGCACTGGATGAAGCGAGTCTCAGAGATCATTAACTCCTCACAAGGACTCCCACCAGTTTCAGTGTTAATGGCGATGGAGAGAAATTGCAGTTACAATCCCTTGAGTTGGAAGCTAGGTCGTATGAAGGAGAGCCTGAATCAAGGTATTCCCCTTACGATTGGTGAGATCATGGCAGGTGCTAATAAGCACGCTGCCACAGACAAAACAAAGGATCAGGAGGAAGGAGCTAAAGGGCAAGGTGGCAATGGACAGAATCAGAACCAGAATCAGAACCAGAATCAAGGTGGTGGCAAGAGGCCATATGGAGACAACTCTGACCTAGTGGCCAACACAAACACTGGAGTCAGACGCAAAGACAATAATTCTGGTGGATACCAAGGCCGCACTCCAAGCACAGAGGAGGTCTTGAGAATTCCATGCCCTAAACATGCCAAGAACGGTAGATGCGGTCATACCTTGGGACAGTGCGTAGATTTGCAGCGCGCCAGGTTCCAAGGGCCAGGAGGAGGTAACAACAATGGTGGATATAGAGGAAACAATGGAGCCGGAGGACCCGGCAATAACGGTGGAGGAGCCGGCAATAACCCAAACCAACCTCAAGGAGGAGGTCACCAGCAGGGCGGGTTCCAGCAGAACCCGAAGCAGCTCAATGATGGCAATGGTCAGTATTATGTCACAACTCGGCAGCACAACCCGAGTCGTGGCAGCTACCATGTCTTCACAACTAGTACGTCCAAGCGTTCCAAGAAGTTGAAAGTCAGAGCAGTTAATGCAGTAGAGCCGGCCCTTCCACAGTGGCTCAGGTGGTCAGAGCAAACCATCACATGGAGTCGGGCAGATCATCCTCCAAGAGTCGACGAGCCAGGGCAGCTAGCCTTGGTAGTGGCACCTCAAGTTGGGGGCTATACATTGAACAAAGTGCTTATGGATGGTGGAAGCAGTATCAACATCTTATATTACGACACATTCAAGAGGATGCAGCTGCAAGATAGACAGCTAATTCCAACAGAGACAGTGTTCCATGGGATAGTACCAGGGAAGTCGGCCAAGCCCATTGGTAAGATTTATCTTGAGGTTGCTTTTGGCACAGTGGAGAATTTTCGTTCAGAGATTATGCCCTTTGAGGTAGTGGACCTTAAGAGCCCATATCATGCTCTTTTTGGTCGACCTGCATATTTTAAGTTTATGGCCAGGCCATGTTATGTGTACTTGAAGCTCAAGATGCCAGGTCCAGCAGGAATCATCACAGTTAATGGCAGCAGACAGATGGCATTGGAGTGCGAGTTAGGTGATGCAGCTATGGCTGAGACAGCTTGTGCTCAAGAGGAGCTGAAGTTTTACAAGGCAAACGTGGACCCGGAGGACAACTCGGTCCTTAAGAAGCCGGCCACAGAGGAGAAGATGAAATTCAAGTCAGCTCAGGACACAAAGCAAGTCGACTTTACCCCTGGTGACTCTTCCAAGCAGTTCACCATTGGGGCACACCTCTCTGATAAATAGGAAAGCGCGCTCGTCGAGTTCATCCGTGAGAACCGGGACGTCTTTGCATGGAAGCCATCTGACATGCCAGGAGTCCCGAGAGAACTCGCCGAGCACAGCTTACACGTTAATCCTAATGCAAGACCAGTTAAGCAGGGTCTGCGCAAGTTTCATGATGACAGGAGGAAAGCCATAGGAGAAGAGGTGGCTCGGCTCCTCGCAGCCGAGTTCATCAAGGAGGTCTTTCACCCAGAGTGGGTGGCCAATCCAGTGTTGGTACCAAAGAAGACAGGAGAGTTGCGGATGTGCATCGACTTCACGGGCCTGAACAAGCATTGCCCTAAGGACCCGTTTGCACTACCTCGCATAGACCAGATCATCGACTCCACAGCGGGGTCAGAGTTGCTTTGTTTCTTGGATGCATATTCAGGGTACCATCAGATCAGACTCAACATAGAGGATGAGCTGAAGACGTCCTTCATCACGCCCTTTGGAGCATTTTGTTACACAACAATGCCCTTTGGACTCAAGAATGCAGGAGCTACATATCAGAGATGTATTCAGAACTGTTTCAAAAAACAGATTGGAAGGAATATTCATGCTTATGTGGATGATGTAGTTGTCAAGTCTCAGAAAGCCGACTCTCTGATAGCAGACCTGACAGAAACGTTTGAGAACCTACGCAAGTATAAGATGAAGCTCAACCCGACCAAGTGTGTTTTTGGAGTCCCTGCTGGCAAACTCCTAGGCTTCATCGTTTCAGAGAGAGGCATTGAGGCAAATCCAGAGAAAATCAAGGCTATCCATAACTTGCAGAAGCCGACTTGTCTGAAGGACGTTCAAAAGCTCACTGGATGTGTGGCAGCTCTAAGCAGGTTTATTTCCAGACTCGGGGAGAAGGCGGGTCCTCTCTACCGACTCCTGAAGAAGTCAGATAAATTCCTATGGGATGAAGAAGCTGACCGTGCTTTTGAGGAGTTGAAGAAAACTTTATCAACAGCACCAGTGCTTGCAGCTCCTACAGATAAGGAGCCCATGTTATTATATGTAGCTGCCAACGAGAGAGTTGTCAGTGCAGTAGTAGTTGTGGAACGTGCAGAGGAAGGAAAGGAGTACCCAGTGCAGAGACCTGTCTACTACATCAGTGAAGTCCTCACAGAGTCAAAGCAAAGGTACCCTCAGTGGCAGAAACTAGTTTATGGAGTTTTTCTTGCAAGTAGAAAGCTCAAGCATTATTTCCAAGAGCATCCAATTAAGGTGGTGAGTTCAGCACCGCTGGCAGATATTATACGCAACAGAGAGGCAACAGGGCGAGTCGCCAAGTGGGCAATTGAGTTGGGTCCTTATCATATCACATATGAGCCAAGGACAGCGATCAAATCTCAAGCTTTGGTTGATTTTGTCAATGAT
This sequence comes from Puccinellia tenuiflora, assembly GCA_012064385.1. Taxonomy (NCBI): domain Eukaryota; kingdom Viridiplantae; phylum Streptophyta; class Magnoliopsida; order Poales; family Poaceae; genus Puccinellia; species Puccinellia tenuiflora. Next base: position 142,849 of record QRDG01001498.1, on the reverse strand, counting down.
TGGACAGATTTTACATCTTCACCAAGCACCCCTTGCACCAAGTATTGGACAATGCACTTTGATGGGTCCAGACAGTTGGAAGGCTCAGGAGCCGGCGTGGTGTTAACCTCACCTAAAGGAGATAAGTTAGCATATGTCCTTCAGTTACACTTTGATTGCACCAACAACATGGCAGAGTATGAGGCTTTGCTACATGGCCTGCGTTTGGCCAAGGAGATGAACATCAAGCGTATCAGGTGCTTTGGAGACTCGGATCTCGTAGCCCAGCAGGTGTCTGGAACTTGGGACTCGAAGGATGCAAACATGGCGGCTTATAGAAGAGCAGTCGAACAGATAGCCGGGTTCTTTTCTGGTTATCAAGTGGAGCATATTGACAGGCGCAAGAACGAGGCTGCTGATGCGTTATCACGACTCGGCTCTCGTCGAGAGAAAGTACCACCAAATGTGTTTTTGGACGAGCTTCATCATCCTTCAGTCAAGCTGCCCACAGAGGAGGAGTTAGCTTTTCCAGACCCAGAGTCGGCACTTGTTGCAGCAGTACGAGCAATCCCAACGTGGACAGAGCCCTACCTAGCATATCTCCTGCGGGGTGAACTCCCAAAGGATGAAGTCAAGCGAAAACAACTCATCAGACGATGCAAGTCCTACACAGTCATTGATGGCGAGTTATATAGAAGAAGCGTTACTGGAGTCTACCAGAGATGTGTGTCTCCAGAAGAGGGCAAGCAAATACTGCAAGAGATTCACGCAGGAGATTGTGGTCATCATGCATCCACTAGATCCTTGGTGTCAAAAGCTTTCAGACACGGGTTCTTTTGGTTGACAGCACATTTAGATGCAGAGAGGATAGTTCGAGTCTGTGATGGATGTCAAAGGTACGCAAGGCAAGACCACGTGCCAGCTCAAGAACTCAGAACCATCCCTATCACTTGGCCATTTGCAGTTTGGGGACTCGACATGGTGGGCCCTTTCTCAAAGTCGCCTTGTCAGAAGACCCATCTGCTAGTAGCAGTTGACAAGTTCACCAAGTGGGTGGAGGTGGAACCCGTCAGCAGAGTCGACGGTGCATCAGCTGTGAGATTCTTCAAGAAAATAGCAACACGTTTTGGTATCCTCATAGCATCATTACAGACAATGGTACCAACTTATCAGTTGGGGAGATGGCCAAGTTTTGTGGTGAGAACAACATCAGACTCGACCTAGCCTCAGTGGCACATCCACAGTCCAATGGACAAGCAGAGAGGGCAAATCAGGAGTTGCTGAAGGGAATTAAGCCTCGGCTCCGAGTCCCTTTGCTAAGAGCCGCCGGGTCTTGGGTTGAGGAGTTACCAGCAGTACTTTGGAGCATCAGGACGACTCCTAACAGATCTACTGGCTTCACACCTTTCTTCATGGTGTATGGAGCAGAAGCTGTCTTGCCAAGCGACTTGTTGCATGACTCGCCACGAGTCGCCAATTATGTTGAGACAGAAAACGAACTCGCCCGCCAGGACTCGGTCGATGCACTTGAGGAAGCAAGGGAGTTAGCCCTTGAGAGATCAGCAGTTTATCAGCAGGACCTGCGGCGATATCACGCACGCAGAGTCAAGACCCGGACTTTCCAGGAAGGAGACTTAGTGCTTCGCCTTGTCCAGAATAAGGAAGGGATGCACAAGTTATCTCCACCATGGGAAGGACCGTTCATCATAAGCAAGAATCTGAACAACGGATCGTACTATCTAATGGATGTGCGAGAGCCGGCAAGTGTAGGCAAAGGAGCTGATACAGCTCATACTCTAGATCCTTATGCAGAGGCAAAGAGGCCTTGGAACATAGCTCAGCTACGTCCATATTATACCTAAGTTGTAATAGATTCATGAGTTGAAAGGCAATGAGCCCAGTGAGCCATGCCTAGATGTAATCGAATTATTATGATCAAATGAAATAAAGCCGGCTTTTGTGAACATGAGTCCTTTAGTCGAGTCACCCAGTGAGTGCGCTTTGTTCTTTAAATTTTGATCATCAGGTTCTTGGGGGCTTGCTTTTCAGTGAAAAAAGTTAAGCTTAAACTCTTGGACCCGGCACAGTAGCCGAATTTTCCTAGTTTTCTCGCTGGTAAGTCAGATGCATCCTGCACAATATGATCTATCTACAGGCATGACTTGTTTCTCTCTCTTATGGATCCTAAGGAACATATGAGTTAAGAACCTGTCAGCATAAACTGTAAGAGAAGTCATGCAGGGCCTACTTATTCATCAGTGAAAAACTAGACGGGTTATAAGAACCAAGCCGATTGGCACAAATTCAAAATAGCTAACAAGCTAAATAGTTTAAAGCACCAGTAGTGCATCATTACAGCCCAAAGTAGCTAACAAGCTACATAGTTTACAGCCATCAGAAATAAATTATTACAAGCTAGAGTCATCTAGAGAATTGTCTTTTAAAGGAGCTGAGTCCTTGACTGGAGCTGTGGAGTCCTTAGCTGGAGACTTGTCTTTCGCCTGTGCAGCAGATGCAGAAGTCGACTTCCCAGGAGATTTTGTGGCAACTTTCTTCATCTGATAGCCAGTTCCCCTCGGGTTCTTCATGTGTTTGCTCAACTCCTCTTGAATTTGGGAGCCGCCAGTTGCGACTCTTGAAGGGGTGGGCGCAGCAGGAGTCTTTAGCGTGGGCTCTGCACCAGTCGAGTCGCCAGTCTTAGGAGCAGCTGGAGTGGAAGAGCTCGGCCCAGTTGATGGGGCACCAGTCATATCCTGTGAGGGACGCCCAAAGTTTACGATTGGAGGAACTCCTGGATTAACCCTCTTGTTCTCCAAGTCATAGTGATGAACCCATACCTCCGGGTCCATCTTGTTGGCGATTTCGCAGGCGTAAGGCCGCACTAGCAACTCCTCAGCCTTAAAGTCGTCTTGGGTGAAAGGTTTGCCATCTTCATGCTGCTCTGGCTTCCCCATAGTGAGCATTGCCGGCTCCAGAACAGTGGGGTAGTAGCTGTGGGCCAGTGCAAGTATTCTTATGGCAGATCTCCTCATGGCAGATTGTTTCCACAAGCGCATGTACCCTGGAGCTCTTGACAACTCATCAACCAATCGTTCAGGCTCCTTGGGGTACTTGCCCTTGGAGTTAAGGTATTTTACCACAGAGCGAGCACCCTCCTGCAGCCCGTGGCAGTGGTCTAGCATGGCATGGAGTTGTTGGCTAGTTGGCAGCTTGAGTTTTGGGGAGTCAGCCCCTGCAAAGTAAGAGAAGTCAAAAGTCATAAGTCACTGAGTTCTTTGTATAAAGCTGAAAGAAGGCAAGTGCAGTAACTTACCAAAGATATGATGACACATCGCCTTAATCCCCTTTTGGCATACATCCAGGACGGCTCTCAGATCAGTGTGTGCCTTCTGGGCAGCCTTCTTTGCTTCAGCCGACTCTTTCTTCACCTTAGCTAGCTCAGCAGCTAGGGTTTGTAAATCCTTCTCCAGTTGGAGGGAATGCTGTTTCTCAGATTCAGCAGATTTGGCACTGGAAGCTGCTTCGTCTTCCAATTTCTTCATGTCTCTCTTCATCTTGGAGACAACAGTCTGAAAAAGCAGAAGTCATGAAAGGCAGAAGTCAGCAATGTATAAGTCGACAATTAACAAGTCAGAAAAGCACAAGTGAGATCCACAAGTCAAATACAGAACTCATGAGCTCCAAGTCGTCACAAGTTAACAACTTGGCGCTTGGGGGCTACTCAGGAGTCAATTCTTTCTATCAGAAAAGCAGGCATGAGTCCTAGTTGACAAGTAATAAGCTCCAAGTCGCCACAAGTTAGCAACTTGGCGCTTGGGGGCTATTGGCAGATCAGAATTTTTCATCAAGCTAAGTATGAGTAGAGTGGGCATATTTGCAGCTCCAAGTCGCCACAAGTTAGCAACTTGGCGCTTGGGGGCTACTCGCAGAACAGAATTTTTTCTTTAAGTAAGGTATCAGTTAGCAACATGTATTGGTAGCTCCAAGTCGTCGCAGGCTGACAACTCGGCGCTTGGGGGCTACTCGTGCAGAAATTTTTGGTCTAAGGACCTGATAGACAGTAAATTAGCAGCCCCGAGTCCTAGTAGAGCTAAGGACTCAGGCCTTGGGGGCTACAGTATGCAAGTTTGTTCTACCTACCAAGTGATTTGAGTTCAGGATGAAGCACCTATCTTAGCTCCAAGTCACCAAAGATAAGGTGCTTGGGGGCTACTGTAATAGGAGATTAATGGATAGAGCATAAAGAGCACAAGTTAGAATGCTTACGTTATGAATCATCTCAAGGGCTCTGAGGGCTACTTGCTCCTCATCCTTTAGTTTGGCGGCTTGATCATTAAGCTCTATGGCCTCAATGTAGGCCTCGTTGAAGGATTTGTTGTCGGATATCCGGAGCCGGCTGTAGTCAGTTGAAGATTTTGCTGGTTCAGTGTTCAGCCGAGAAGTGGGAGCCACTTTTTCTTGACTCGGAGGCACCTGAACAGTAGTAGTTGGAGTTCCACCCCCAGATGAGGATGGGATCACCACAGGAGTCTCCAACCGAGTCTTTGGAGCGGACTCGGGAACAGGGGGAGTCCCAGTAGCTGTTGCACCAGCAGATGTGGGAGTCGTAGGAGCTGTCTTTGTACTCGTCGTCTGAGAAGTCGACGGCGGTACAACTCCTCGGCCGGAAGTCACATCGTCCATGCCTGGTAGCTTGGAGACCTTGGCGCAGGGCCGGGCTCTGAGACAGGACAGATTAAAAGTCAGATATTGATTAAAGATAAATATAGATGACATGCTAGTAAAAACCAAGGAGAAAGGTCATACCCAACATTTGTCTCAAGATCCAAAGCTTCTTGAGAGTCAGAAGAGAAGATTGACATTCCTGACACATAGGAGTCAGCTTTCTCAGGAGGAGAGGTCGACTTCCTCTGGTGTGATACAGGTAGAGGAGGAGGAGACTCTGCAGGGCCACTTGAGCGCAGTTTCCTTTTCTTGGCAGCAAGGACTTGCGCAGGAATTTCTTCGGGCTCGCTGGAAGAGCTGCTAGATTTGCGGACTCGTGAGGCGGGTACCTTAGGCACAGCAGCCCGGGACCCACTTTTTGGAACTGGAGGAGTCGGGGAGCGACTCTTGGCATCTGATGACTCCTCAGATGGAGTGGTTTGGGCTCCTGCAGGGCTTGATTCGGTATGCTCCTTGTCAGCATACTGTGCTTCAGAAGAGGACTCCTCCTCAACGACATTGACAGTGGGAGCCTCAGGTGAGGACTCCTCATCTTCATTCTCATCACCAGCAGCAGTAGCCTCTTTAGAGGACTCCTCGCTGGCTTCTTCTTCCTCAACAATCTCTGCAGCAGCAGAGGTGCTCCCTTTGCCCTTGTCAGTTTCAAGGGCCGACTTCCAGAAGGAGTCGGTAAGCTGCAGAGAGGAAACAGAAAGTTTGAGTTAGCAGATTGAGATAATACAAGCAAGCAAGAAGGAAAGGCAGTTAAAGTACTTACAGCAGGAGCTGGGCAGGTAGAGCAGAAGGGTTGAAGCCCAAAGTGGGCCTGGTCCTTCACCATCTTTCCGGTCAGCTTCTTGATCAATCGACCAAGTTCAGGACCGTCAGACAACTTATCAGTCATCCTAAGATCATCAGTGACACACCTGGTATACGAGCAGATGAGCCGGGTCCTAGGACTCAGCGGTTGAATTTTCCAGGTGGTCCAGCAGCGGACGAGATCCATGTTTTCCAGGTCATGAGAGAGGAGAGCCCGGATTCTGAGGATCAATGACTCGACTTTGGGCCGGGCGGCCTCTGAGCACCTGGCTTTCATAGCAGGAGTCACCTCCAGTCGGCTCTCAGAGAATTGAGGGAGTTTAGGTTCATCCTCGGGAGAGGTGTCCTTGCAATAAAAGAAGGACTTTTGCCAGTCCTTGATGCGGTTTGGAAAAACTGGCTTAGGGAAGACAGAATTTAGGCGACGCTGGAGAGCTACAGCGCCGCACTGTAAGAGAGGTCCACCGGAGGTTTCAGGTTGGGGGTTGCAGTAGAACAACTCGAGCCATAGATCTAAGTCTGGTTTAATCTGGAGGTAATCCTCACAGAGAACAACGAAGTTGGAAAGGGTGAGGACAGAATTGGGGGCGAGGTCATGAATGCGCAGCTTGTAGAATTCGAGGAGCTGGCGAAAGAACAAGTTACCGGGGGGCGTGAAACCGCGGAAGAGGTGCTCCGCAAAGATGACGACCTCGCCCTTCGCCGGAGAAGGCACCGATTCATCCCCAGGAGCTCGTGCCTTGACGCTTGATGGAAGAAGGCCAGCAAGGCGATGTGATTTCAGCTGCTCCGCCGTGATGGTTGAACCGCCCCAATCGGCGGAGATAGATCTCTTCGAGGAAGGTGCGGCGGCGGCGGCGGCGGCCTCGGCGGCAATGTCGACGATCCTGCTTCCAGAAGGGGCCTTGGCCTTGGAGGTGCCCTTGGCGGCGCGCTTGGGGGCCATGGTGTACGTGCGGTGCAAGAGCAAGCGCTGCGTGGGAAAGAAACAGGTGCAGGAGAAACGAGAAAGTTTGGGGAATGAGGGGGCAGTAGAGGTTTATGCTCTCGCCCTTTGACATTTATAAGAGGGTAAAAACCCTAGAGGTATACAGTGGTGGCCCGCGGTAAAATCGTGGATAACGATTCGATAGTTAAAGGATAAGGCTACAGAGAGGGAAGAATAGCCGGCTTGCTCCAGGAAGCCGAGTCCCATGACTTAAAGAGTTGAAAATTGACAGAGTGGTGCACAGGAATAGCCACAGACTCGGCCAAGTGCTATAAAGAGCTAGAGCGGTGGACTTGTGCGAAAGGACAGGACGGACTCATTTTATGTATGTATTATGTTTTTATGCAGGAATTCATCTTGGAGCTAGCAGCAGGCGACTTTGGAGCCATTGGCTCAAGCGGAAGGAGTCGACCCAGAGAGTCGAACCAGCAAGTCAGAGGGAGCCGCCAAGCTGCGCCCAAGATAAATTCGGGGGCTACTGATGGGGGGATACTTTACAGGTAGGCCCATGGACCCGGAAAGTAGACCCGCCAAGACCAAGAAGGCCAAAGCCGAGTCACGTATCAAGTCGCATGGGCTGGGCTGGAGACAAACCGACCAAGGCCCATGATGAAGAAAGGACCCGTCCGGAAGGAGTCCAAGTACAACCCGGAGTCTAAACTTGGAAGACCAAGACGTAGAGTAGGACTCCGTGTTCTAGTATGACTCGGTGTAAATTGTAAGTCCAGAGACCCGGCAGCCTTTATAAGCGGGGTCCTGGACCTTAGAACGATAAGTCCAACCAGTAGAGAAACCCTAGCCACCAGAGAGAAGTCGCCGGCTCCTAAGTTGTGGGAGCCGGGTCCTTGTAATCGAGATATATCAAGAGCAATAACATAGAAGCAGGAAGTAGGTCTTTACCTCGAATCAGAGGGGCCGAACCTGGGTAAATCCTTGTTCCTTGGCGAGATTAACCGTTCCAAGCGTACTTCAGTCATCAATGGCCCCAGAACTCATCTTCCCTGAGGAAGAACTTGCCGTGACAACCCCACGACTCGGCGCTTGGGGGCTACTCGTGGAAAAGTTTTTTGGTCCAAAGACCCGACAGATAGCAATCAGCAGCCCCGAGTCCTAGTAGAGCTAAGGACTCAACGCTTGGGGGCTACAGTGTGCAAATTTTTCTACATAACAGTTGAATTCAATTTCAAAGCAAAAGCACCTATCTTAGTCACAAGTCACCGCAGACAGGTGCTTGGGGGCTACTGCAATAGGAGGGTGCCAGAAAACATAAAAGGGCAGAAGTCAAAAGGCTTACGTTGTGAATCATGTGAAGAGATCTAAGAGCCGCTTGCTCATCATCCTTTAGCCTAGCAGATTGATCGTTCAAGTCGACCGCTTCGGCATAAGCTTCAGAAAAGGACATGTTATCAGCCACCCGAAGTCGGCTATAGTCAATAGATGACTTGGTCTTGATGTTTGGTGGAGCTGTAGGAGTCGCCTTCGAAGAAGTCGAGTGAGCTTGAGGCGCGGCGTCAGGAGTCTCAGTCCCAGAAGAAGGCTGGACTATCAGTGGAGTCGCCGCCCGAGTCCTTGAAGGGGACTCGGGAACGGTGGGAGCCGTAGTTGCACCAGTAGTTGCAGGAGTTGAGGGACCTGTCCTCGTGCTTGTGGTTTGAGAAGTCGAAGGAGGGACGGGTCCACGAGCAGAGGTGACATCAGCCATGCCTGGGAGCTTGGTTACCTTGATACAAGGTCGAGCCCTGATATAGACAGAGTCAGAAGTCAGTAGTGAATATAGTGAAAAGGAAATACAGAAGTCATATAAAGTACAAGTAAGCACAAAAAGTCATACCCAATGTTGGTCTCAAGGTCCAAGGAGGCCTGAGAGTCAGAAGATGGCATGGACATGCCAGAGTGGTAGGAGTCGGCCTTCTCAGGAGGGGAGGTCGACTTCCTTTGATGGGAAGTTGGCAATGGATCCGGAGCATCTGCGGGTCCATCAGAACGTAGCTTCCTCTTCCTGCCGGCAATGACGCTCTGCGTGGGTTCTTGAAGTTTAGAAGTGGAGCCGCTTGATCCCAAGACTCGAGAGTGAGGTACCTTGGGGACGGCCGCCCGAGACTCATTCCTAACAGGCGATGAGGAGCGACTCTTCACGCCTGAGGACTCCTCAGAAGAAGTCGGCTGCACAGTTGCAGGACTTGACGCCGTATGTTCCTGCTCGGAGACAGGAGCCTCTTGAGAGGACTCCTCTTCAACAACGTTTTCGGTAGGAGCCTCTGGCGAGGACTCCTCATCATCAACATCATCTTCAACGGGAGCCTCCTGAGAGGACTCCTCGTCATCGTCATCAGAGTCTTCTGCCACAGTAGTTTGTTCTGTGACAGGAGTCTCCTCCTCAACCTCGACTTCAGCTTCAGCTTCAGCTTCAGCTTCAACTTTAGTTCCAGCTTCAGAGGCTGGCTTCCAGAAGGAGTCAGTTAGCTGCACAAGAGTCAGGGAGGTTGAGTCAGCAAACGAGACAGAGAAAACAAGTTAGAAACGCAACAAGGTGTAAAGCTTACATCAGGAGCCGGATTGGTGGAGCAGAAGGGCTGGAGCCCAAAATGTGCCTGGTCCTTCACTGGCTTCCCAGTCAGCTTTTTGATGAGCCGACCAAGCTCAGGACCATCTGACAGCTGCTCTGTAACTCGGAGGTCGTCGCCCGCACAGCGAGTGTATGTGCAAATGAGCTGAGTCCTATGACTCAGCGGCTGAATCCTCCAGGTGGTCCAGCAACAGACTAAGTCCATGTTCTCCAGGTTGTGGGATAGAAGGGCCCGGATTCTAGAGATTAAAGACTCGACCTTTGGCCGGGCGGCCTCCGGACATCTAGCCTTCATAAGGGGAGTCACCTCGAGGCGATCCTCAGAGAATAATGGGAGTTTGGGTTCATCTGTAGGAGAGGTATCCTTGCAGTAAAAGAAAGTTTTCTGCCAATCTTTGATACGATTAGGAAAGACAGGCTTGGGAAAGACAGAGTGCAGGCGCCGTTGGAGAGCGAAGGCGCCGCATTGCAGAAGGGGGCCGCCGGAAGTTTCAGGTTGAGGATTGCAGTAAAAGAGCTCAAGCCAGAGATCAAGATCTGGCTTGATTTGGAGGTAGTCCTCACACAAGGTGACAAAGTTGGACAAAGTAAGAATGGAATTGGGAGCCAAGTCGTGAATCCGCAGCTTATAGAAGTCGAGGAGCTGGCGGAAGAAGAGATTACCCGGGGGTGTGAATCCTCGGAACAGGTGCTCTGTGAAGATCACCACCTCATCCTTCGCAGGAGCGGGCACCACCTCGTTCCCTGGGGCCCGAGCCTTCACATTGGACGGAATAAGGCCAGTCACCCGATGTGTCTTCAATTGCTCAGCCGTGATCGTAAATCCGCCCCAATCGGCGGAGATCGAGCGCTTGGAGGAAGGAGGTTTAGCGGTGGCGGCGGCCGCGGCGGCGATATCGACCATCCTGCTTGATGAGGAGGCCTTGGCCTTGGGTGCAACCTTTGCGCGCTTGGGTGCCATGGCGAGCGGGCGGTGTGTGCTGAGCGCGGGAAGGCAAGGAGCTAAGAGAAAGGGGAGATTTGAGCTGAAGGGGAAGTGAGGGTTTTGAGACTTACCCCTTCGCGATTTATAAAGGGGTAAAAACCCTAGAGAGTTACAGTGGTGGTCCATAGTAAACTGTGGATAACGATTCGGTGATAACGATTCAGCGGCTAAAAGCCAGACAGGAAATTATAATAGAGAAAAACTAAAGTCACAGAAGTGGAAGGGGCCGGCTTGTCTCAGAATGGCGAGTCCTGTGACAATGAGACTCAAGTTATTCAGTCCTTGTTCGCAAGACATAAGAAACTCGGCCAGCTAGTGCAAAGGCAAGGGTGGTGGCTTGAACAAGGAATGAGGATGAACTCATTTTATATGTGTGATGTGTTTTTATGCAGGAATTCATCTTGGAGCTAGCAGCAGGCGACTTCTGAGTTGATGACTCAGATTGAAGAAGTCGAACCAAGGAGTCGACCCAAGGAGTCAGAGGAAGCCTCAAAGCTGCGCCCAAGATAAATTCAGGGGCTACTGATGGGGGGATACTTTATAGGTAGGCCCATGGACCCGGAAAGTAGACCCGCCAAGACCAAGAAGGCCAAAGCTGAGTCACGCATCAAGTCGCATGGGCTGGGCTGGAGACAAGCCGACCAAGGCCCATGACGGAGAAGGGACCCGTCAGGAAGGAGTCCAAGCACAACCCGGAGCCCTAACTTGGAAGACCAAGACATAGAGTAGGACTCCGTATTCTAGTGTGACTCGGTGTAGGTTGTAAGTCTAGGGACCCGGCCACCTTTATAAGCGGGGTCCTGGACCTTAGATCATCAAGTCTTAAGCCATTAAGTTCTAAGCAATCCAGAGACACCAGATCCATAGTCGCCGACTCCTGAGAAAGGAGCCGGAACCCTGTAATCGAGATCAGATCTAGAGCAATAAAGAGAAGCAGGAAGTAGGTCTTTACCTCTGATCAAGAGGGGCCGAACCTGGGTAAATCTGTGTCCCTAGGCGAGATTAACCTCTCCTACGTACTTTGTGCATCAATGGCCCCAGAACTCACCTTCCCAGAGGAAGGACTTGCCGTGACAACCCCACGACAGTGTCCCTAGGCGAGATTAATCTCTCCTACGTACTTCGTGCATTGATGGCCCCAGAAGGAGGACTTGCCGTGACAACCCCACGACACTTGGTATCATTATGTTGTTGGTTCAATAGTTACCTTGGTTGCGATTCTGATCGCATTTGTTGTTGGATTTAAATTCTTTAGATAGTTGTATGTGTAGTTTCGATTGATGTATGTTTCGTGAGAACTATGTATTACATTTGGGCACTACTCTACTTTGGTTTTAATGTGATGAACTTGTATTAATTAATTTGGTCATGTATCTCTATTCATTATCTAGCTGGTGTAATGGTTTTTGATGTATTTATGTAATGCAGATGAGCCGAGAATGGATGTACGGTGATCAACGCCGTCCCGAGTTCATTGATGGCATGCATCGTTTTCTCAATGTGGTTAAGTTAAACAAGCTGAAGAATGGTTTTATGATTTGTCCATATGATGAATGTCGGAATACGAGGAATTACCCGAGCGTGAGAACCATACACTCCCACCTGTTGCGACAAGGCTTCATGCCCAATTATTTTTGTTGGACCAAGCATGGAGAAAGAGGGGTTATAATGGAAGACCTTGAAGAAGAGGATGATGACAACTATCCTGTGTTCTCTGAACACGGTGATACTACAATGGGGGAAGACGAAGTTGAGCATGAGGTCATTGTTGATCAGTCCGATGATGATGACATTCGTCGGGTCATTCTTGATGAACAGATGAAGTGCGGAAGTGAAAAAGAGTGGTCGAAGTTGGAGCACATGTTAGAGGATCACAAAAAATTATTGTACCCAAATTGTGAAGGTGGCCAGAAAAAGCTGGGTACCACCCTGAAATTGCTACAGTGAAAGGCAAAGAATGGAATATCTGACAAGGCATTTGAACAGTTGCTACAAATATTTAAGAAGAGTCTTCCAAGGAATATTGAATGGCCCCACAAAACATACGAAGCAAAGAAGATTGTCTGCCCTCTTGGATTAGAGGTGGAGAAGATACATGCATGCATCAATGACTGCATCCTCTACCGCGGTGAGAAGTACAAGAATTTGAATGCATGCCCGATATGCGGTGCATTGCGGTATAAGATCGGGCGAGATGACCCAGGTGATGTTGAGACGATCCGTGTGCTTCTGATCAAACGGCTCACAAGCGCTCGAAGGAAACACACGATCCGTGTGCTTCTGATCCAACGGCTCACAAGCACCGGTTGTTCTCCACAAAACACACGATTTATATAGGGTCATGTGGCTGATCCAACACTGGTTTTGCCCATCCAAAAGCTTGCGCATCCATCTCGTGTCGTCGTGAGCAGCAAATCGACCTTTGATCCAAGCAGCTGCAAGACTTCTCTGATGATCTAACGACCGTCCCAAAAAGTGTTGGGAATGTTGTAGATCATCAGAGCACCTTGCAACTGCTTGGATTCGACCGAGGGGCATGGCTACCACTTCCACCACCACCACTCCCACCTCCTCGGCAATTCATCATTGTGTCACCCTAATCCAGTGGTTGGATTCAACCTACCTGAGGGCTTGTGTTTCCAATAGCGTCGTTGTGTTGTCCTTATTCACCGACCTACAGGAGGTGGCTCCAATGGCTGGCCGACGAACATGGACAAACACAATAATGCCAGGGAACATGCCAGCAGGTAGGCTAAATCCAACCATTGGGTTCGGTGGCAAAGGTAGACGCTCGTTGTGTGCCGTTCGCTGCCGGGACGTCGCTCTTTATAGGCGATTAGAAGGTGTACCTGTGGATGAGGTGGGAGTGCAGATCCAACAGCTCACAAGCCCTCAAAAGAAACACACCCCTGATCCAACGGCTCACAAGCGCTTGAAAGAAACACACGATCCGTGTGCTTCTTTAGTCCCGGTTGGTAACACGAACCGGTACTAAAGGCCCTGATCCAACAGCTCACAAGCGCTTGAAAGAAACACACGATCCGTGTGCTTCTTTACTCCCGGTTGGTGTTACCAACCGGGACTAAAGGCGGGCTTTGCAGTCACGACTCGTGTCAGTCATGTGTCCTCCCCTATCGTTGTCCTGGCCATGTGTGTCCTCCCCCAGCGCTGCCTGGTCACATACGTGTCCTACCCCAGCGCTGGGGAGGACACGAGTCCCCCCTACGTATTGACGTTGACAAATAGATAATAGATATAAAAACAGAAAACAAATACATAGATAATTATTACAATTTTTTAGACAATTAAATTAAATATATATTAAAGAAAAAGAAACTAGAGCTAAAAACAAAATAGAAACCAAATAGATATAAAAAACAGAAAACATAAGAAAGAAAAAAGAAACTAGAGGAAAAAAAATCAAAAGCCCATTAGTACCGGTTGTTAAGTACAACCGGTACTAAAGGGGTGGGCTTCGCGCGCGAAATTTCGCCGCGGCCCAAAACAGACCTTTAGTACCGGTTGTTCTCTACAACCGGTACTAAAGACCCTTTCGTACCGGTTGTAGATAACAGCCGGTACTAAAGGTGTTTTGAACGGTTAAGTGGCAGGGGATCGACGCCTCGCCAAGTCCTCGATGCCGCCGACGCCTCCTCCTCGACGCGACCCTGCTCCGGCAAAGCTCTGTTCCGGCCGGCGGCTGCGCCATCGCCTCCTCCCTCGCCGCGTCGACCTCCGCCACCCCTGATCCGCTCCACGACGCGTCGCCCCAGCCCATCGCCTCTCCGTCCTCTGCTTCGGCCCATCGCCTCCTCCCTCGCCGTAGTCGCCGCTCCCTCCTCTGCTCCACGCCCTGCTCCCTCCTCTGCTCCACGCCCTGCTCCGGTCGCCGCGTAGCCCTGCTCCACGCCCTGCTCCGGCCGCCGCAAAGGTTAGTTTTTTTCTTTTTTTTTCAGTACTGTTATTTTGATTAGTAGTGCTCATTTTTTTGTATTTAGTACAGATGTTTAGGTTGAAAAATTTTAGTGTATAAGAAAATTATTTTATTAGTAAAGTTTAGATTATTATTGTTTAGATTATTATTTTATTAGTAAAGTTTAGATTATTATTGTTTAGATTATTATTTTATTAGTAAAGTTTAGATTATTATTGTTTAGATTATTATTAGCAAATTTTGTAGCAAATTTTGTAAACTTAGCAATTTTAGCAAATTTGAAACTTAGCAAATTTTGAAATATTGCTAAGTTAGAAAATTTTGTAAACTTAGCAAATTTTGTAAACTTAGCAATTTTAGCAAGTTTGAAATATTGCTAAGTCATTTAGATAACATAGTAAAGTTTGAAAAATTGTTAGTAGAAAATAGTTAGTAGAAAAAATTGTTAGTAGAAAATAGTTAGTAGAAAAAATTGTTAGTAGAAAAATTGTTAGTGTATTGTTAGTGCCCTAAAATTTTAGTAGCAAAGTTTGAAAATTATTTTAGGTTATTATTAGTGTAGCAATTTTGTTAGAAATATTGCTAAGTCATTTAGATAACATAGTAAAGTTTGAAATATTGCTAAGTTTGAAATATTGCTAAGTTAGAAATATTCCTAAGTTTGAAATATTGCTAAGTTAGAAAATTTTAGTAGCAAAGTTTGAAAATTATTTCATTAGTGTATAAGTAAATTTAGCAAAGTTTGAAAATTTATCAAAGCAATGTTATTTTTAGTTGCAATGAAATTTAAAGTTGTTTGCTATGAATTAAAAATTTGCAGTGACATTGAGCTATGGAGGACGACGCCCCCATCACCCGAGACGACGCCCCCTTCATCCGAGACGAGGAGAATGAAGACCGGATGCAAGCAATTATATATGAAAGGGCTGCAGGACCCAATTCTGATGGAGAAGATTCCGGCGAAGAAGACGACGAAGATTTCAGCGCGAAATGTTTGAACGACTCCGGTGAGGGAGTTGAGTTAGAAAATTTCAGAGACGACAACGACGAAGAAGTGCCATTAGAAAACTCCGGCGAGGTATATATTAGTCTTGTTGATCACTAGCTAGATGCATTAATTGATTTATATTGCACTTGTTAACGAAACATTTTTCTTTTAGCCCACTGCATCGAAGTCAATCCCTAAACGAGGCCCGAACCAAGGGGTAAAGCTGCTGGATGGTGCAAAGTTGTAGACGAAGTTAGTATAAAAGGCAAACCGGAGAAACCCGAAGGAATCGACACTAAATATGTAGCTCAATGCGGTGTTCTTGTTAGGGACATGGTCCCGATCACCGTTGCAGAATGGAATAAGCCGAAGAAAGCCAACATTGGCACAAAATATCTCGAGGAAAGAATTAAAGATACCCTTTGGGCCTCGATATTGGCTTCTTTCACCCTACCGGTAGATCTCCCACAGAAGAGGCAGGATAAAGTCAAGGAATGGACTCTTAGCAAGATGGCCCAGCAATTCAACAACTGGAAGAACGGATTGTGGAGAAAATATGCGAAAGAACCTCCAAATTTCACCGGACCTCTAGAGAAGCTAAAAGATAACTGGCCTGAATTTGCGGCGTATAAGAAATCGGCCGTTGCTGTGGCCCGATCGACCCAAAATAAGTTGAATGCTCAGAAGAATAAATATCACCATCGTTTGGGCTCAGGTGGCTACAAGACTGTCTTGCCTAAGTGGGAAGCCTATGAAAACGAGCTGCGTAAAAAAGGGATCACTCCACAGACAGATGGCTGGCCCGACAGGTCCAAGTTCTGGTTGTTCGCGCATGGGGCAGTCTTGGACCCAGACACAGGGCTGATTGTTGCACAGGGAAAATGGAAGAAAAGAATTACAAGAGTCGGCAGAAAACTAGTTGACGCAATAGAACTAGTCCGACAGGGAAAATATGTTCCCGATAGAGAGGACGACGAGCTTTCACTCTCCCTCGGGAATAAAGAACACTGGGGACGATGTCGAGGCAGAGGAGGCAGGGTTGGTTTTCTTGAAGGGTTTCCGGAGGATGCTGCAACTTATAGAAAACATTGCAGAAGTAATAAGAGGGAGGCGGAGAGGTTTACTGCATTAGAATGCCAGATGCATGATGTGAAGGAGCAACTGGCTTTAATTACCCAGCAAAGGGAATCTCACCCGTGAGTAGAAGATCATGCAGTCGAAGTCTGCCCATCTCAGCGGAAAAGCAGCGTGGGTTCCATGCAGCTACAAGATCTTGCAGTTGATGAACCGTCGGCGGCGCGCTACCCTGCGGATGATATCACTGAGAAGACAAATTGTGAGTTACATGCGCCAATGAATAATCTTAGTTTTCCGGTGGCGAATGGCTATGCTTTACCACATCAACTTGGAGCAACCTTCCATTTTGGTGAGATTCCAGCTGGATTTGCTCGTGTCGGGGTCACGAAAGTTTTGTCGGGATTCAACTCAATGCATCTTGACATTCCTGGAGCTGAAGGCGAGAAGACATTGGGAGAAGTCGAGCTTGGTATCGTTCTATGGAAGAAGAAATACATCAAGTTTCCAGACTCGGCGCCAAGGCCACCGACTCCTCCGGTTAGAAATTCACCACAGCAAAGTCCACCATCCTCCCCCGACGATTGGGATCCCACCGCGAGTCCATCGCCCGCGTCGTCCCGTCAACCGACTGATGTGCCCACTAGCAGTAATTTGACAAAGCGGAAGCTGTTCACGTCGTCCCCTGTCAAGAAACGTGCAAGAAAACCCAAGGAAGTCAAGGCTCCTGAGAAGTTAGCTGGCGAGATGACTATGGAGGAATTAAAACTGAGCACACAAGGCAAGGCTAAAGCCTTTTTTGAACAGAAAAAAGGAAAGACTGGAGGCAAGACTTGACCCCATAAAGGAACTTCTGAAGACTATACCAACCGAGGTAAAAGATCGCACCGTTGACAACCTATATAGGTTTCCACAGCGGCCCCTTTCAGACTATGAGCGGGGTATTGACAAGGTACTTTCCTCACAGATGGAGAAAGATAAAGCGTGCGGAAAAGGAGTTGCCCAGCTCGGAGAACAAGAAGCACAATCGATCGCCCCGCTCATTGTGCCTTCTGAAGCTCGGGAAATCGAGCATGGAGAAGTTGTCATTGGCGACACAGGTTACCAAATAGCGCAGATAACAATTCAATATAAATTTGAACTCGGGCTGCCTCTGGTCGAAAATCCGAGTGCTCTAACAACACAGTTATATAAATTGAATAACTGGTACATGGCCGCCGCAAAACAAGGGAGAGAATATCTCATGGCGGGAGTTAAGGAACAACACTACTTCCGAGAATATGGTGTGCAGGTTGAGTTCTCCGAACTTTTTCAGATGTACAATCAACTTGCTCTCGACAAATCTATCATCAGCTGCTATTGTCTGTAAGTAATTTATTCGTGTAATTTAATTATTTATAGTTAAGCTCGTTTCATTGCTTATAATTATCCTCACAACATTCTTTTATTATACAGAATTAAGATTTGTGAATGCCGAATGGGAGGAATATGGGACATTGGGTTCATTGACCCGGATAAAGTTAATGAAGTCACCGTAGAAAGTACTCTGTATGTCCAGGATACAGAGGACCTTTTGCTAATGTTTTTTAAGCAACAAAGTACCAAAAAGAAAATACTTTTTCCTTACAACTTTGGGTGAGTGTTACTGTCTTGTACACATTCTATTTTGCTTTCCCGATATTAAGTGTAATTGATGAGTTCTGAATGTCTGCGTATATAAATCTTGGGTTGGTACCACTTCATTCTGCTAATCATTAGACTCGAGGAAGGAGAAGTTGAAGTCTGGGACTCATTAAGGAGAAATCAAGATGATTACAAAAGCGTACGTCTAATGCTCAAGAGGTAATTTCCATCGCACTATATCGTCCTCTTTCGTTCATTTCCGGATATCAATTCATTTTCTTTTCCGGGCAGGGTTTGGAAAAAGTTCATCGCGGAAGAACGCGGTGAATGGAAAGATAAGCTGGAGTTCAAGGATAACAAAGTAAGTACTACTACATATCTAGGTCTGTGTATCCTTCTAATACCATTATCATTCTCTGGATTATTATTTGATTAAATTATATTCTTCTATAGTGGTGTCTGCGACAACCACAGGGGACAGAACTATGTGGATACTACGTTTGCGAGTATATTCACATGAGGGTCAATGAGAGAGTCAATAGTGCAAGAAATCGAGAGGTACGTAAACATCATACACAACTTTTATTTTGCTACCATCAATTATGTTTAGTTTCGATCATAACTGATTTGATCTCCTTCTTTTAAAGATGTAAAGGAAGCGAAACCAGCTCCTATCAGAAAACCGCGTAAAAGCTATTGCGGAGGAATTGGCGGGATTCATGCTGACGCATGTCATAGATGAATTCGGTGAATTCTACTATGTCGAAAAATAGACTCCCTCCGTGCATGTACTAAGCTAGCGGTGATCTCCATTGTAATTATGACTATATATGTAATTAACGAGAGTACTTTATATGTGTAGTGAGTACTTTATATGTGTAGTGGGTAATTTATACGTGTGCTCTCCTCCGAAACCCTGAAAAATGAGCGAAAAGGAAAAAAACAGAAACCCTAAACCCCGAAAAATAAGCGAAAAGAAATAAAACCGAAAACCTAAACCTCCCTGAAAAAATAAGGGGGGCAAAAAAACCAGGAACCTTTAGTACCGGTTGGTAATACCAACCGGTACTAAAGGTCCTCAGCCTGCCAGCGCGCAGGCTTGCCCACGTGGAGGGCCTTTAGTACCGGTTGTATATAAAACCGGTACTAAAGGGGTACCCCTTTAGTCCCGACCTTTTAGTACCGGTTGCACAACCGGTACTAAAGGCCCTATACAACCGGTACTGATGCCCTGTTCTCTACTAGTGCGCATGCAACGCTCGATACCTTGGCTACGGAACACAAGAGAATAGACGCAGGTGCATGCACCGATCGGTGCACGACGACGGCCGGCGGCCAGTCGTACGACGAAGTGGACAGGACGGACGCCTGACGAGCCATCGTGTAGTGCGCAACGGAGGAAAGACGGGCCGGGGAGGTCGCAGGCAGGCCATCGTGTGTGCCTGTGGTGCCGAAAAGATCGAAGAAATGCATTGCTGTTTTGCGGTGTCTTGCGTATGGGGCTCCCGCAGATTCTTGTGTTGACTACCTCCATATGTCTGAGTCGGCAGTCACTGAACTCACTTACAGGTTTTGCAAGGCGGTGAATGTGGTGTTTGGACCCAATTATCTGAGAGAACCAAATGCTGAAGACACAGCTCGGCTCATGGCAGTAGGTGAAGCGAGAGGCTTTCCTGGTATGCTTGGGAGCATCGATTGCATGCATTGGAAGTGAAAGAATTGTCCATACGCTTGGCAGGGGATGTACAAAGGAGGACATCTTGGAGCAAGCAGTGTTGTACTTGAAGCGGTGGCCGACTATGATACGTGGATTTGACATGCTTTCTTTGGTATGACCGGTGCTCACAACGACATCAACATGTTGCAACGTTCTCCGATCTTTACCAGACTTACGAAAGACCAAGCTCCAGAGTGTAACTTTGATATCAACGGTCATCAGTATAACAAGGGATACTACCGTGATTTTTCGAAGCAACACGAGAGTGCTCAGAAAGATGTGGAGCGAGCATTCGGTGTGGTTTAAGCCCAGTTTGCGGTCGTCGGGTATCCTTCTCTATCATGGACGGTAGAACAGTGAATGCTTGTGTTATCATGCACAGTATGATCATCGAGAGTGAATGCGACCCTACCGTGGTTTTGAAGGAGCCGGTTGAAGATGACCATTATGTTAAGAACCCGTTTGATTACCAGGGGCACCTTTCCAAGGTTGTGCCCGACGTGCCGCAACAGTTCTCATAATTTCTCACCATGTATAAAAAATTCACGATGGAGTTGCGCATCAACAGCTGCAGGATGACCTAGTCCCGCACCTATGGACGCGCCATGGCGGAGAGCGATGGCCTTGATGAGGTGCCACTTGTTTGAAGCACAATTTATATTAGAGGATTTAAAACTTAATTGTTGTAATAACTATATTTTTACCTGCGAACTATGTAATTATTTTCGTATGTTTGGATCAAAATTTTGTTTTATGTTGAAAAATGTGTTTGGATGATACCGGTGTGGGAGACATAAAAATAAGCGCCGGACAAATGTCCAGCACACCAAAGAGGCGTGCCGGATATAATTTAGGGCACCTGGTGAAGACGCTCTTTATGGCTAGACTCGAATATCTAATGAAAACTAGTGTCGACAGATTGGACAAACGGATAGTCGAAACTCTGTACTAGCATCGGAAACTTTAAGCATGCATGTACGGAGCTGGCTCCAGTGCTCCAGGGTCCGGTACGTACCCACACACTTAATTACCAGCCTAATGTTAGAACCAATAAAATAAATATTTGTAGTACACAACCAAGATCTTCCTCTGGCGTGGATGGCTCAGACGACCAGACGGCGTACCACCACCATCTCCTGGTTTCGTGTGCTCGCCGACACGTGCCCATCCACCGGTCCGAACGGCAGAAGCGTGGGGCCCTGCTGTAACTCGCCGCGGCAGTAGGGGCGTCGCTCGCACGCTGTCGCCTGAGCTCTCTTGTCAGTCTTGTCCCGTTTGTTTCCCCCCTCCAAAGCTTTTCCGTCTAGAGCACGTACGTGCGTCGAGATCTATTTGCATATCTCCGGTTGTTGAATGCCGATCGATCTATGGCCAGCTGCTTTCGTTTCTACTACTAGTATAGCGTTGGTAAGATTTGGACAACACATGTGGTGGTGGTTGATGTATGTGTCTGGGCAAAGTTTGGTTGGTCTCGTTTGGTCTTTTGCTTCGTTTATAGCCAGCAACACCTCTTTTAGAAGTGCAAAGCAAGACTAAGAGGGGAAAGAACAGGCGATCAGAACATGACCGTGAACATGCATATATTTTGGAAAGCAACGTGGTTGTCCTCTAGTTGTACTAATTAAGATGGTTAGGCCTCATTTGGTTGCACGGGGGAGATATCCCAGGGTGCAAAACCCACGAGGGGGGATTTCCATGTGCATAGGGGATCCCCTCCCACCATGGGATATCCGTGGGGTAGTTTGGAGTCAAAAAAGGGGATGGGAGGGGAAGAGAGGGAAAATAAAAGAATTTTTTATTAACAAATCGAAAAAAATTGGAGACAGGAGTTCACAAATAATTAGCAAAATTCCAATTAAATTAACAATTGCATTTTTCCTATGGGAGATAAAAGAAACATTTGGATTTCAAGAAAAAATAGGACACATGAATATACAAATAATTAGAAAAAAGAAATTTCAGCTCAGATGAACACATACAAACTGTAATAACTTATACATGCCGAGTTACACAAACAACACAACATCGCGCTAATAACAATAATAAGTCCAACAAAAATAAATATTATGTTGCACTTTAAAAATTCCACATATTGGTCGATACAAAAAGTCCAACATCGAATTGTTGCTACTGAGACAACGCTGAAGTAGTCACTAAACTTCAACCATCAAGTTCTTTCAGCATTTTCATCGGTTAGCTTATAAAAACCTGCACATAATAACATTACCATGAGAAATTCTCATATGACGCAGAAAAAAAAGATAGGAAATAGGACAATAGTGTTTGAGAACATATGAACAAAAGTAACGGTGTGTCGTTTTGTGCTGACTTATTAATATTCGAGAGCAGAAAGGCGGTGCAGTTTGGGAACATCAAATGCAATGGTGAAAGGATGTCCTAAAGCAACACGTGACAGTGCAGTTAACCAACAATACTTGACAGTGCAGTTTGGGCTGACAGCATGAAACAGAAACAGGGAAACAAAAGAAGAGAAAGGATTTTTATTCCTTGCAGCATGTCACCGATATGCAGCTAGCTGTGTACAAGTACTTCATACAGCAGGGAATCAAACTAATCATACAGCAGCACCCAACTTTTTGCAAGAAAGCAAACTTGTGTTAGTCAAAAAGACAACCTTCATCCCATTTTGGTTCTGTTGTGCCCAGGCCACGGCATCCAATGTCTAAACCTCGCATGTGCACCACACATTAGCTATGTATGTAAGGAAACGACAGGAGGCGCACCGATCCGGAGAAGACGGGCTGCTTAGGCCAGCACAGCCCCGAGGAGACGCACCTCCTCCGGGAGGCGTAGGTACATCTCGTCGTTGTTCTACGCGGCCTCGTCGTAGCCGGAGGAGAAGAAGTCTGAAGACGGCGAGCCTGTCCCGGTGGTGGGGAAGAAGTTGTTGAGCCGCCCCTGGTACTCTCCATCTCCACCTGTTCGTCCCAGTACGGCGATGTGGGCGCATACCGGGGTTCATCTCTCATATCCGGCCAGCCGGTCAGGATATGCTCGATGTACTCCAGACATGCCTGGCCGGCGAGGCGAGGCGCCACCGAGACGTTGCTCATCATATTCCTCGTCCAGCCCTCGGGGAGGAGGCAGTGCACCGGCACCAGCGTGTTGGTGCGGATGAGCTCGCGTGCCTGCGCCTTCATGAGTAGGTTCGACGGCGGCCGCGCCAGCGGTGGGTGCGGCCAACTCCTCCCCTCCTCATGGACTGGACGAGGGGGGCACTCGATGCGGCGTCGCCTCACCTCCGATGGAGCCTCGTCGGTGCGGTGCGCCTCGTCGATCTGGCGGCAGATCCATGGTGCCAGTGTAGGTTGGTGGAGGCGAGCAGAGGGATGCAGTGACGAACGGGGGAAGAGGGGCATGATATAGTGCCTTCCAGACCACCATTAAACTCCGGCCAACACCCCTGCCGCGCAGCTTCAAACAGACGCGCCCGCATTTAACATCGCCGTGGTAGAGACGCGACCTTGCCGTAGTCGAAGCGACGGTTCGCTGCGGCGACTGCGCGCGCATTGACGCCGCCGTGTAGCAGAGGTGAAGCGACAGCTCGCTGCCCCGCCATGAATGTCTTTAACCGGGGCGGTTAACCTCCTGTGTCGATGACACGGCTGACCCGGCTAACCCACCTGTAACCCGTCGGAGCGTTGCTAGAAGTTTTGTCCGGCGCGTCCAAGCGGCTCCCAACGCGGAGGGCGTGAGTTGGGCGCGCCGGACGAGATGTAGAGCTGCGCCCGATAAAATCGGATCATTGACGCCGCGACTAGACGCTAAATTTCGTTTGACGCATCCAACACAGCTATTGACAGTCCTGTTACTCTCAAGGACTCGAGGTTTTCTGAAAGTGGCTCTTCTGGACGGACGAGGAAAATAAGAAGTTGTCGCGCACATAGCCGACGGGGCCGAATGGTCGGCGCTTGCGCCGCTGGATCGCCCACAGCTAGCACCGGGGTTCTCCAGAAGAGGGACCGCAGTCGTGCAAATCCACGAATTTAACCACTTGGCGAAACTTCAGCCAAAAATAAACCTATTCGCAAACTTATTTCGAAATTAACCCTTTTTGGTAGCGCCGGAACTAGGGGCGCTATACTCAGTAGGGCAGCGCCGGAGACGGCGGCGCTACACTGGCGTTATGTAGCGCCGGAAGAGATGGCGTTGCACTATGGTGTTCCGCGCCGGCCACGTCGGCGCTATCCCCTCTGAATCCAGTTAAGTGGATTGGTCGCGGATGTGGAGACCACCGCGACCAAAATCGACTTGTTTTGTTCGTCCCGACATTGTTGTCCTGTCTCACTCCCTCTCACTCCCCCAACTCACCTCCCCCTTAAATCCTTCTATTTGGGTGCCGTTTGTTCGTGGATTTCGGCTCCCCTACGTGCTAAGAGGTAATCTCTCCCATCCTCCTTCTTTTTGTCCAATAAAAATTTCCCAATTTGTTGGCATTTGTTGTAGATCTTGGAAACCCTAAAAATTGAATATGAGGAAAAATGTGTGGTTTTTTCTTGATTTTCCTAGTCAATGGGTGTGTGTATGATGTCTATGGAAGTGTTGTTCTATGATTTGTAGGTTTTTTGTTAGATCTAGTTAGTAAGCTAGATTTAGTTAGGGTTAGTGCTTAATGAGTATATTTAACCTTAACATGAGTAGTTAGATTTTGTTATTGTATTTTTTTCAAATGCATAGTTTAGTGTAATATCTCTATCATTTAATGCATTTTGGTTGGTGCAATTTTTTTTAGATGGACAGAATAGTTAGTATTCATCATGTGGACAAGGATGCTTTTTTGAGAGGCAATGTCGAGCATGACTCGGAAGAGAAAGTGGTGGTGTTTGATCGTAGTCCTAACTTTATGGAGGTTGTGGAGAAGGTGAGGCTTGCATTGAATTGGATGGATCCAAATGATATAGTTATTTTGGAGGGAAGGCATAATGTTGGGTTCGGAATGCACTCACGTTGGAAGACCATGCCTCTCAACTCCGAGTCTTGTTGGAGTGCATATAAGGAGACGGTGTCGGGATCTCAAGACAAGGCTCTTGAGGTATTTGCCACAAAAAAGTTTGACTTGAACCGGAGTGCAACCGAACATGATGTTAGGTGTCCCGTTGAAAATGAGGCACCTCATGAGCATGAAGTGTATGAGACAACAACGAGCCCCCCTCCGATGACTCAACATGAAGTGAGCCAACCTACATTGACCCAATGTGAAAGGAGTCCACCTTCAAGTCCGATTCAAAATGACGTATCGGAGGATGAGTTGGAGGATGAGCTTCATAACAATGATATTGGTGATGTGGAGACTAATTGCGTGCAAGAGGAAATGGACCATGACGTCCCTTATAACCGATGCTACGCATCGGACTCGGAAGACGACGGTCCTGAGGAAGATGTTGATGAGGATGGGTTCACGGCAAAAGAAGCCCAAACTTTCAAGAAGGTGACGGGACGGGATCATCGGACATCATTGTTTCGTGATCTTAGTCTCGCGGATAAAGCCGTGGTTGATGGTGGCACAAGTAAATTGCTTGGACCAAGGCCAAGTTCGAAGAAGGATATGGCTCCCGAAAAGTATGGCATAAGTGAGGGAGTGAAGTTTGAAAGTCTCTTGGAATTGAAGACATGGCTCAAGGAGTATGCGGTTAAGTATTATCGACCATTTAGAGTGGTTCACTCGGACATGAAGAAGCGTTACACGGTTAAGTGTGAGGATGCGGCGAGTGGGTGTCCATGGATTGTGCGTGCAAGACCATTGAAAGGGGGCCCTCAATGGATTCTTAAAAAATGTGTGTCAACTCACATGTGTAGTGGCACGGATGAAGCCGAAGTCGTTGAGAAGGACGGTCATCGGCAACTAACCTCCGAATTCATCGGTTATAGACTTTCCAACTCCATAAAAGCATTCCCGACGTTTACGGTGAATGCTATCATGGACACGGTGAAAGAAATATTTGGTTACTCGGTGAAGTATGGGAAGGCGTGGAAGGCTAAGCAAGCCGCATTCAAGATGTTGTATGGTGATTGGGAGGAAGCATACAACCGACTCCCAAGGTTGTTGGGAGCTATGGCCGCTACAAATGCGGGCATGTATTGGGTGGTGGAGCCCTTTGGTGACAAGACTAGGAATTACAACGGTGCAACCGTCCGTGTATTTGGCCGTGCATTTTGGGCTTTCGGGCAATGCATAAGGGCATTTAAGCATTGTCGGCCGGTAATCTCTGTGGATGGCACATTCCTGACCGGTCAATTCAAGGGCACACTTTTGGTAGCTGTAGCTCATGATGCCAATGACCGGTTGTTGCCGTTGGCTTTTGCGTTGGTGACGGCGGAGAACAACGACAATTGGGAGTGGTTCATGGGTCTAGTGAGGACCAAGATAATTGATCCCCAAAGAGAGGTTTGTGTCATCTCGGACCGCCACCAAGGCATACTAAGCGCGGTGGAGATTGATATTCCCGGACATGCTCCTTTGCACCATCGGTGGTGCATGAGGCATTTTGTGTCGAACTTCTATAGGGCATGTAAGAGCAAGGAGTTGGCCGATGATCTACAAGATTGTTGTCTCGCTTTTACGGAGCGGCATTTTGCGAGATTGTACAACAGATTGCTCACTCTCAAAAACATGTCAATCTGAATGCCAACATCAACTCAAATTCATAAGAAATGTGCATAATAAAACGTCTAAATTCACAACGAGTACAAGTACATAAAACCAACAAGTTCACATCGATGACAAGTACATAAAACCAACAAGTTCACAACGATGACAACTACAAACGACGAGGTGCATAATCTACTTCCTTCCCCTCGTCTTCCTCCGTGCCGGCGCCGGGTCTGCATTCTTCCTCCTAGCCCTAATCGGCGGCGGCGGCGGCGGGTCTGCGTTCTTCCTCCTAGCAGTAATCTTCTTCTTCGTAGGTCTCGGCGGGGTCTCTTCCTCGACATGGGGCTCATCCTCGGCCTCTGGCTCCGAAACTCGCTCCATGGAGTCATGCTCATCCTCGGCCTCCGACTCGTCCTCATCCTCGGCAGGCCCCTTATTTTTCCTGTTATAATCATCCGGCGAGAAAGGCCTAGTAGGCCTACGGCGAGACCTCAAGTTGAAGGACCGTTGATACGCCTGCAAGGTCATGTCATCGGGCACATTTTCATCAAACAATACCTAAACAAGTTAAATTTAGGTGATGTTATCGACGAGGTTCAATTTTATCAAGATAATGCTTAAGTCATCAACTTAAATTGTACAGAATTTTCATACCTCAACCTGCTCGTCATCGAGCTGAGCTGGGTTAGAGGTGGAAGCATCACCACGGATGGGGGTTTCAGTGAACCTCGGCATGACATCATCGCCTTCGTTGGTACGGCATCCGAGGAGAAGAGCTAGTGTTCGTAAGCGAGTAATGCTACGCTGTGACATTGACAGACCAAAATTCAGTGAAAGTAATTACGACATATGCAAAACGGGAAGATCGTATGACTTACCTTGACGTAGGCTCTGACGGCATTGTCACCTTTCTTGGTACGAGGTAGTTCATATGCTTCCTCGGCCTCACTCGCCTGTCGTGATATCTCAGTACGCTATGAAAACAAACATGTCAACTTTTGAGGTATATAGATATGATGAAGTAAAAATATGGACAAAAATTACCATGAAGTTCATCACGGGAGCGAAATTGGTTCGGTGCCCATCTCTTACGGCCTTGTTGTACCGGAGCTCAATAAGATCATCCTCATCCTCGTTGTTATCATCCATGAGCTCCTCAAAAGCTGGCGGGCATAGCTCCACACGAGTCCGCGGAAGAAACCAAGCAAGATATGCATTGAATGCATCGGGACAGTACTTGGGGTGTTCCCAAATGTGAACCTTATTCACCGTTGCCTCGTCCACCTCGGCTCTGAATGTTGCAATGTAGTCGGCATGATGCTTATCCCAAATCTTCACCTTCTTCTGCCTCTTTCGGTCCAATCTACGCATTTAAAATGTGAAATATAAGTATCTTCAAATTGACATTGAAAGGGTAAGGGAAAAGATGGACACTCACATGTGAAGCGAATACATCGTGTTTACCCACTTCGGCGGTGTAGTTTGGAACAACCCAAATTGGCTCATCACACGATGTGGTAAGTGCCACTCAACTGCATACAAGCATATCAAGGGGCACCGCAGCAACCACAGATATTCTTCTTCCATGCACTTCGGATTCAAATCGAATTCCGGTGTGTGTCCAAAGCCCTCACCGTAACCATATATCTGCCATGTAACCTACAACATAGCAACCGATTTAGGATGTGTAGTTGCAAGTTAAGAATGAGTGAATGATACCATGTCAAATTACCTGGTCAGCGGTAAGCGAGTCGAACTCATTGGTGTACCGTATGTACTCCTGCGTTGGGTCACCACTGAACTCCGAAACACGATCCCACTTGTATGCCCATGTAGCCCTCCGAAGTGGGTTGCCACGGTCGTCCCAAGGCTTCCAATTCAACAGCTTTGGCCGACCAACTGAGAAGTGCTCCCACATCCAAACTGAAAGTAGGATCATTGGACCACCAATACCAGCTTCATCACCACCCCTACGACAAGCATCGTCCAACTGCACATATAAGCACACATATTACAATTGAAACATATTTTATAGATCATATCGACATAGAACAAGCAAAATTATTTACCTGGCGGTACAAGTAGGCAAGTGCAGCCGAACCCCAGCTTAGATTACTGTCCCAACCTGTTAAAGCCTTCAGCCACATCCACGGAGCGTTGCGTCCACTGCTATCAGCAAACAGCGTTCTCGAGATCACATACCACACATATGCGCGAGCGTGCTGCTGAATCGTATCGTCATCAGCCCCTTCAGGACAGACCCTAAAATTTTCTCTTATCCAAACAAACGTAGCGCCGGCGGAGAGTCTATCCTTACTAGGGTCTTCCTTCTCCGGAGGAACCCTACCGAGAAGGGAGAAGGTACTCTCACGCCAACCGCTAGAATCTGTACTAAAACAGATAGGCCTGCCCCTGATGGGTAGTGCCAAGATCATCGAGACGTCCTGGAGAGTCACAGTCATCTCCCCGGTGCGGAGGTGAAAACTATGCGTCTCCGGCCTCCATCGGTCGACGAGAGCACTGATGGCACAAGGATTGAAGTTGGGGGTCGAGCGAGAAACAAGCTGGATGAATGGAAGGAGTCCTAGCCTCTCGATGTACGGAGTGTAGCGCTCGTCGTATCGCATTGACCTTGTTGGGTGAGTCGATGAGGCCTCGTGAGACCTTAGACGAAGGGGCTCAAAGACCTACAACATATTACAAGTTACACAATGTCTGTGCCACATAGATATATGAACTATCATCATCAATATGTACGAAAAATAAAGAAGCTACCTTCTTTTCCTCCACCATCATCCGTGCACGGTGATTAACATCATAATGTTGTTCAAGTAGTTCCATCCTACATATTTAAATAAAAATCAACTATTAAGAAATTATGAGCATAATTCCTACTTCAATCGCGTATACCGAAAACTAGGATGAACTAGTGTGTAAACTAGGTTGCAAAAGTAAGGCAAATACTACCACACTAACAACGTATCACCAATCAACTACTTAGATACCTGGGGTTTGGTATTAATTTCGAATAGTACGATGAACTAGTGTGTAAACTAGGCATGCAAAAGTAAGGCAAATAAGAGAGATTGATTGGACAAAATTGAGGGATTCGACTGAGGTTACCTTGAGGAAGGATGTAGGGCCCAAATCCACAACAAAATCCTTCAGATTTGAACTTTTTAGGGGGAGGATTCGAGAGGGGAGAGGGGGGCGGCCGCCGCCGCTGTTCTTCCTCTGTCAGTGGAGTCGATCTGTTCTGCTGGGTGCGGGTGGGCCGAAGTGGTTATTAGGGTTCGGGAGAGTAGCGCCGCGGAAGAAGGCGCTATACTAAGAAGAGTAGCGCCCTCTGTTCCGGCGCTACATAAACGGACTCTGTGGCCCACCTCGCCACGCTGGCAGCCGGTGTAGCGCCGCCGTCTCCGGCGCTGCCCTACTTAGTATAGCGCCCCTCATTCCGGCGCTACCAAAAAGGGTTAATTTCGAAATAAGTTTGCGAATAGGTTTATTTTTGACTGAAGTTTCGCCCAGTGGTTAAATTCGTGGATTTGCAGACCGCAGTCAAACCCGAGTACGTACGTACCGAACCACGCCCGGACAAATACGTGTGTTTGTGACTTTGTGTTGTGTTGGCCCCTCGAAAGCGTGCGTAGCGTAGTACATCTCGCCCGCCGGCCGTAATATCTACTGTACTAGCCTCGTCACTCGTTTCAGAGACCCCACTCGCAGTCCCCATCCCCGTGCGTCGTCGCACAGTGTCAGTCTCATCTCCTGCTGTCGATGGATATGGACGACGGTTCACCCGCGCTAGCTAGCCTGTCGCTTTTGGCGTCGCGTGCCCTCCGATCCCTTGCCGGCCGGCACCCCCCGTGCAAAGCTCGCTACCTTGGCTACGAACGCAGCCTGGGTGCACGCACCGATCGGCGCACCACGGCCGGCGGCCAGTCACACGACGAAGTGGACAGGACGTACGACGCCTGACGAGCCATCGTGTAGTGCCGACTAAACGATAGGTGCTGCATGCCCAGTTCAAAAAGGAGGAAGAACGCCTCACGTACGTTACGTACGTCTCAGTTGGGCTTTCTTTTCTTCTCCTCGCATGAACATTGTAGCGTCCTAGTCGCGTAGGCATTGCTTACGCTGGTGTAGAAGCGAAAAGGTTAGGAGATTTATTTACCCACTAACCTGATCAAGTCGCTAGCGGATGTGAGCCTCTTAATAAGGCTAGCTAGACTCGAATATCTGCTGAAAACTAAGGGTGTGTTCGGTTCTGAAACCGAGTGGAATGGAATGTCACGGTTCCGTTCCTCGGAGACGTTCTCGTGTTCGGTTTGGGTGTAGGATGGAATGGCCTCATTCCCCGAAAGGGAATATTCGCTGAATGTGCGGAATGCACCCGTCCGGCCGATTCGGCCGGACGAGGTGGAACGAGCTCTATCAGCTCGCTAATCCCGGCCTAATCTCTCCCCTCTCTGTCCCATGGCCGGAGCGAGACGCGGCCCGTCCGAGGTCGCCGCCGCCCCAATCCCCCTCCGAGCTCGCCGCCTTCGCCGCCCCAATCCCCGTCCGAGGTCGCCGCCGCCCCAATCCCCGTCCGAGCTCGCCCATGCGACAGACAGCGGCCCGGCCAGGCTCGGCGCGGCGGCCGGCCAGGCTCGCTCGGAGCTAGGCGCGGAGGCGCGGCCAGGCTCGCTCGGAGCTCGGAACTAGGCGCGGCAGGCGGCGGCAGCCAGGCTCGCTCGGAGCTAGGCACAGGGGCAGCGGGCGCCCGGAGGTCGCCGACGCGGGCGGGGGCCGGAGGTCGCTAGGTGCGAGGTCGCCGACGCGGGCCGGAGGTCGCCGGACGCGAGGTCGCCACCCTCTCCAAGCTCACCGCTTTCCTCCTGTCCCATGATTTGGAGTCTGATTTAGGGAATTTTTAGATTAATGGAATATTTAGATTAATTTAGGCTCTAATCAATTAAATTTTAGATTAATTCGATTTAGTTCCATTCCACCTTTTTCCAGATCAACCGAACATAAGAATGGATTAGTTGGAACCACTTCATCCTAAAACCGAACACATCCTAAATGTCGACAGACTGGACAAACAGATAGTCGAAACTCTGCACTAGTACTATCGGGAACTTGAAGCATGTACGGGGCTTCCTTGTCTGGCTCCACCTAAACTCTCACGTGCCACCTGCGCCATGCCAGGCGAAAGGTAATCCTAGAACCAAAATAATATTTGCATTTGCAGTACACAACCAAGATCTTCCTCTGGCTGCCTGTGCTGTGCGCCGTACGTGCCTGCGTGGCCGTGTTTATCCACTTCGGGCACACAACCACAGCTGTCGCCTCAATCTTTCTGTCAGCCTTGCCCCGTTTGTTTCTAGCATTCCGTCTAGAGCACGGACGTGCGTCGAGATCTATCTTGATATCTCCGGTTGGTTGCTGATGATCGATCGTGTGTTTCGAAGCTCGATCTATCTATGGCCAGCTGTTTCCGTTTCTGTTAATGGTAATAGGACTTGGACAACACATGCACGTGGCATCGTGGTGGTTGATGTATCTGGGCAAAGTTTGCATGGTTGCTCGGTGGGTTGCCTCAGCTTCATGGCAGCACTAGGTTAGTCTTTTGCGTCGTTTGTAGCCAGCAGCACAGTGCGTCGTTTTGGAGCACAGCTTCCATGACGCCTGTTTTTTTTATTCAAAAAACGATATTTTTATGTTTCGAAAAATTCTGAAACAATTTATAGATGTGGCCAATGATTTATTGTACAAGTTTGAAATTTTTTATCGAAAATACATAGTATAATACGCTACACAAAAAAAAGATAAAATTGTAGATCTGAGTGTGCGAACAATGCGACCAAAAACTTGTCAGATTTTGCCGGAATTCATTTTTTGTGTCGCCCAAAATAATAAGAATTTCATATTGAAATTTTGCACAATTGTAGTATACAGTGTTAGCCACAATCAGATTTATTTTTACAATTTTTTGAAACTTTTAAATACTTGTTTTGAAATTTTGAAAATACATGGGCTCTAGGTGGCTCGAGCTCCAAAACGAACTTTTGCCAGCAGCACCCCTTTCAGAGCATCTCCATTCTAGAGTCGCGTCTCCAATACAACGTCCAGTAACAGCGTCGGACGAAAACTATTGACGTCGTCGGGCCATGTTGCCATTTATGGGATGTGTCTCTTCCTAGCGGCGTCCCTAAGAAGATTTTTCTAAAACAATTTTAAACTTGAAAACATTGAGTTTTATTCAATTTTTTAGATTTTTTTATATATTTGAATGAAATTTAACTAAACCGTAAACCTAACCAGAATCTAGTAGTCCAGTCCCCAGCGCAGGGCTCACGGACCCATCGATGGTTTCTTCGCTGTCGTCCTAGCCGATGGGCCCTTCGCCGCCACCCCATCAACTTGTTTCTTCGCTGCCACGACATCCGATGGGGCGTTCACCGCCACCCCCATCCGTTGGTTTCTTTGCTGTTGTTCCTTCTCCACCACCCCACCCGTTGGGCCCTTCGTCGCCGCCCCAAGCAGCGAGCTCGCCGCGAGGAACGCAGGAGTCAATGTGACTCATCACTGCACCCGACTTTAATTAAAACTGACTGGGATGGACGACAGAATTAAACTATGTTGATCAGACGTTGTGTCAGACAACACTGGTCCACCAATCGGGTGTCTGACGTGGAGGCGTCCACTGCTTTGTCCGGCGCTACCAAATGGCTCCCAATTCGACGGGTCGGCCCGGTAGCGCTGCACGAAATATTAGGCCGTGCACGACGTAAGGTGTATATTGGAGGCGTGACTGGACGCGGTTTCATGTCTAGCGCGTCCAAAAACCCTATTGAGAGGGCTATCGGGGCCACAACTGAAAATGCTCTTAGAAGTGCAAAACAACCAACACACGGCATCAGGATTGTGTTGTTCATCATAGTATATCGAAGAAATCCGTATAAGGTTGTTTTCCAAATTACAAGGGAAAGAACAGGGGACTAGAACATGACAATTGAACATGCACATAATTTGGAAAGAAGCAACGTGGTCATCCTCTAAGTGTAAGATGATCTTCCAATCCTAGGAGGAGGAACAAGAGGTGGGAATCGATCCAATCATTCACGAGCACCCGCGAACTTTTTGCGAGAAAGCACCATGTGTTAGTCAAAAAAGACGCCCTTCATCCCATCTGGTTTTGTTGTGCCTAGGGCAGGGCATCCAATGTCTATACCTCGCATGTGCACCACACATTAGCCATGAAGGTAAACAACAACAGAGGAGTATCTAGCGCGACACATACATACAACCATCCAAAGTAGAGTTGTACGTAGTCCTTGTGACTGCACATGCAGTCCGATTGTGTTTTTTTCTTTTTAAAACATATTGTGTTGCTACAGGAGAGAAAAAGATTGAAAGAACATGTAAAAGTTATTTTTTTGAAACAAGGCAAAAGATTTGCCATTTTCATTTAATAAGAGTGAGTCTTTAGAAGTCTTACAACACCGCAAAAACCGTGGGCAAAAACCCCCACGGTTTGAAAAAAAAAAAAACCTCACTCTCGCGGCATTACATTACTAAGGGCTTTAGCCCCGGCTAGACACCACATTGCCGCCTCACTTTTAATCCGCTCGATGAGCATTATGGATGTAGATGATTTGTTTCGGAAGATACGTGCATTCCTCTCCAACCAAATTTCCCACGATACAAGCATAACAAGAGAAAGTGACTACTAACTCAAGAATTGAACGTGGGAAAATGCAGAGAGGTTAAGAGGACTTGTGTAATGTGGGTGTGACGGTATTTTTCACTAGAGGCAACCGCATTGTCATGAGTTTTTATTTCTTCGAAAAGAGGTTGAATCGTGCACTTTCAGCTTCGGAGTTCCATATGAACGGAGGGACCGAGCTACCAGTGGCGGACCTAGGATTTTATCACTGGGTATGCCGCAACGAAAAAAAGAGTAATAAAAAGTTGCGTGCATCGCTTGATGCAGAGGCTTGGGCACGCCCCCTTTTCGAAGAAAAAATGAGTTTTTTTGTCATTTTGATGAAATTTATTTTTACATTGCGTAAATCAACAACAAAATACATTGTAGTACGATATGGACCATTTTAAAAAAACTCAATCAAAATTTAAAGATTACAGTATCCGGGATCCCGACGTTGGCAAATGGCGAAAGAATCTCTCTTGGACAGTGGTTTGCGGCTGCCGGCGAGGCGTCACAAATAAGACTCTATTCGGCTAGAAACTCTGGTTTTGACTCAGAGCTAAAGTGCTAAACAAAACACTGAGTCTTAGACACAAACGAAAGGACACAAGGTGCAGTGACGGGAATACCTACCTGAGTAGTTGGGCGTCACCGCATCAGCGGGAGGTCGGCAGCAGCAAGGGAAGCTGCGAGCCGTCAGGTCGTGATGGCGTGGCCGAGATTGCTGCTAGGCGCTGCGGCGCTGGACAAATATTTTTTATCGATTAACCTAGGACAGCAAGAATACCTAGGACGCTGTGCACTGGAACCGCTGCTTATCGCGACACATACATACAGCCATCCAAAGTAGAGTTGTACGTAGTCCTTGTGACTTGCACATGCAGTCCGATTGTGTTTTTTCTTTTTAAAACATCAGTCTGATTGTGTTGCTACATGAGAGAAAAAGACTGAAAGAGCGTGTAAAAGTGACTACTAAGGCCCCCTTTGATTCACGGGATTTTTACAGGAAAATCGTAGGATTCAGTTCCTATAGGAATTCTGCACTGTAGCTGCGTTTGATTCATAGGAATGCATCAAATGAATTTTGAAGTAATTTATCCTATGCAACCAGATTTCTATGGAAAGCATGGGAAATAGACAATCCAGTCAGACCTCTTTTTTAAATTCCTTTGAAAGGAACTAGGCAAATCCGTGACTTAACATGGCTGGAACACGTCCAGCAGTCACTACCACCCATGCTAATATTTCACTAATCTAGTTTCTTAAGAGAACATACTAAATTCCTCTGGTTTTTCTTTCCTACAATTCAAACAACTACTAAAGGAAATATTCCTGTACTCTTCCATCCGGTGGTTTCCAGTTGCATTCCTATGCCTATTCCTATCCCTATTCCTGTATTTTTGGATCCTATGAATCAAAGAAGGCCTAACTCAAGAATTGAACGTGGGAAAATGCAGAGACTGAGGTTAAGAGGACTTGTGTAATGTAGGTGTGACGGTATTTTTCACTAGAATGTACCGTGTACATGTACTCTCCGGTGTGCAATTAGAGGCAACCGCATTGTCATGAGTTTTTATTTCTTCGAAAAGAGGTTGAATCGTGCACTTTCAGCTTCGGAGTTCCATATGAACGGAGGCACCGAGCTACAATCAGGATATTTCCCATTCTGGACACGATGTTTTGGCTTGTAAGTCTAGATGCACCCATTATAAAAGAAAATGTATTTAATTTTATTTCAAATTGTCAAAAAAATTGGTACAAAAATTTCGTATAATAAGTTTGGCAGAAAAAAACATTTTTGTGGCTTGTGTAATCAAGACAAAAACATTTCTCATTAAAACTCATTTTGGACCACCAAAAATTGTTCTTTTTACACAAATCAGAAAAAATATTATTTTCTCAAGAAAATATATATAGAATGTCCATATGTTCATCCGAAATTTTTTGTTTCAATTTTTTAACACTTTAAAATGTAATTTTTACGCAGCGGTGGGTGCATCTATATCTAAAGCATACTTCCTTGCTCCTGCACCGGCGCTCCTCAGCGATTAGACGAATCCGGCCGTTCTATAGACGCTGGCTTCGATCATGCCCGTCCATTTTTTCGCGTGGTGGCAGGGCCCGTAATTCCGCCCAACTCTAGGGGCAAAATCGGCATTTCACGTCTGTTGTATATAACCTCCATTCCACGCGGTAGAAAACCCTAAGCCGTCTCGCGTCCTCTCTCTCCCCCAACCCTAGCAGGAGCACGGCGGCGGTGCCGGTCGACGCGGCCAAAGAGGAGGTAGGGGAGGAGTCCGTGCGCGGGGAGAGCGGCAACGGACGGCGGCAGCAAGCGGCGGCGCAACGGTGGCGGCAGCGGACGATGGCTCCGGCGGCGGCAGCAGACAACGGCTCCGGCAACATCCCCAACCTGCCAGTCGTCCTCGCCCCTTGACTGTCGCCTCGGCGCCCAGCCGTTCATGTCGCCACCATCCGCGTCCTCAGAGAGCAGCCAGGCGACGCCGAGGTGAGCACCCTCTCCTGAACCTCTGCTTGTGCCTTTTCATGTGCCTCACCCCTACCGGCCCTATGTGGTCCGCATGCGCAGGACTTCGATCTCGCCGTCCACGCGTAGGAGCTCGACCTCACCCTGCTCCGGCTGTCGGGGAGCTCCCTCCTACGGTTGCGCCGACACTCCGCCGTCTGCTCCAATCGGCCGCGCCGCCGCTCCGCTGTCTGCTCCAATCGAGGACGGCCTGAAGCACAACTGCTCGATGGCCAGCAGCATGAACACTCGATCGGAGGATCCCAGGTTTCCAACTCTCTATCTCTTTCTTTCTCTCTCTGGTATAGTACCAATGGGGTGAGACCGTGAGAGGGCATCCCAGCTTCGCCTGATCAATAGTTCTTATCTCTATAGCTGATTGATTCTTCTTGGTTGTGCATCTGATTTTGCCCTTTGTTTTGTCTAGATGTACTCTGGTCAAGAAGATGAAGTCCTGCAGAAGATTGGACTCGAATCTCGCTATTCGAGAAGGTAGTGGTTGGACCCATTTAGAATCTGAATCATAGTGTGAGTTTGTGATTTTGCTTTTTATCCAAAGAAAATTACCCGTTCAAGTACAACCTCCATGTTTTAGCTTCCATTTATTGCAGATTACTAGAATAAAAAGGCTTTGTGATGCATACACATAATGTAGCTATCGTTTTACAGGAAATGTACACTCTGCATCTGACTTAATTAGCATCTGATGGATCTGCTCAAAGTCTTT
Organism: Puccinellia tenuiflora; assembly: GCA_012064385.1. Classification (NCBI taxonomy): domain Eukaryota; kingdom Viridiplantae; phylum Streptophyta; class Magnoliopsida; order Poales; family Poaceae; genus Puccinellia; species Puccinellia tenuiflora. Next base: position 105,909 of record QRDG01001498.1, on the reverse strand, counting down.
GAAATGACGTTCATCTATCTCACCTTAAAGGTAATGATTTAAATGTCCAATGTCTCATGCTTGCTTTTTTTGTTGTTTATGTACGTGCTTTCCTTGCACAGTACTGAGTGAGTTTCAGATCTAAAAAGCATTGATTTTTTTTATGTTACCTTTATTATTCTCTTCCTATGCTGCATTTCTAATATCTGTTTGCCACAATATAATTGACATCACTTAAATTTGTACAGACATAAAAGTATCTATACATGCTTGCAAGGTTGGATTCTGTAAGTAACCTAACAAATGAACATCTGGTTTTTAATTGAGCAAACGAACATCTATTATAAATCTAAATGCTTATTGTTTCTTCCCTTGGCAGTGTTTATGAAATATATAATGTTAAAATTTTACCTACAAAACAATATATGTGCTACCTTCTGGGACTAGGGTCAATTGTCATCTGCATCATGGAGCAGATATTTAGAACAAAAAGTAAGGTGTGTTTACTTAGAGTAACAGCGGGATCTGCATCACCGAGAAAACATTAGCATTTTGAGATGTTAAACGTACCCTTTGTGCGGACTAGTTAATAAAATTGTATTTCTTAGCCGCATGGAAGGATATTACTTCTAAATTTATTGTGTTGATCATGAAAATAAAAATCAAAGATTATCTTACTCTTCTGATTGGCTTACTCTCAAGCAAAAGGTTATAGCCAATGTGGAGATGGAATCAATATTTCACTCAGTTGTAAAGCATGCTAAGCGTTCTGTGAAAACATATTGCCTATTTTATCATTCGAATAATTGCATATCATATTATGGTCAAGTTGGGTGTAAGAATAAAAGCTTCCAGCTGTGTGTAGGATCGCAGTCCCATCCTTCCCTACCATTACTAATATTTTTGCAACAATTTTTGGATATTACTTTTTGTGCTCTTAGTGTTATTTTTGCATCATCAAATTACCCATTTAGCGTTTTTCCCTTTGAATATACAAACAAAATTTGCATTTATATCTCCAGTTCTGATTTATTTATAGCCTTTGATTCCAATATATTTTCTTAGAAACGATGTACTGTTTTGATTAAGGATGCCCCCTTCCTGTCTCATCATCCATGATTTCTTTATTTAGCAGATGTGTCCCACTGTACATTAACAATGCATTATTTGACAGCCATTTCTATTTTCACGTGATCTGCTATTGTCGCTGAGTTTGCTTCGTGATTTGTTAGCTATGTTTTGAGAAAATCCTATTTGCATCAATTTGTTTTTGTGTTAATATGTGTGCTGGACCTCATATCATAGACATATCCAGTAAATATAGTGGTTGGTTACACCTTTTCTTCTTCTTTTGCAGTTTTGCAATATACAGTTAGGTAAATGGTGTTGAAAATACCGTGCCATGTGTTGAAGGGGATATGAATTTCATATAATCTAAAGCATACTTCCTTGCTCTCCCTACGACGTTCCACCACACCACAAATATCCATATACAAGCCGGCAGGAGTTCTTTGGGATGTACACACCGTGGATTGAAGAAGTTGTCGAGTCTGTGGGCTCGGTGGCTTTGGATTATATTAAAATAGTTGGTACCTTAATCATAGATGATGCCAACTATGCAGACCTTAAAATATGCGAATAAAAACTACATAAATCACATTTTTGGGAAGATGCCTTCCGCAACTGTGCAACAGCACTACAGGTGGCCCTAGCTAAACCAGTCCCAGCAACTCACCATATTGACATCTTAGATGACAATGGCACCGATGATCAGGTCAATATTATACCAGTTGATCATGTGGTCTATGTTCCATCTCATAAGCTTATTGGTAGGTGGACCAAAAGATGATTTATAATCCAACAATCTGATGTTTTATTACTATAGCCTAATAATATGTTGTTGCTCATCTTTCAAAGGTCGTAAGGAATGTATCAATGAATACATGTCAGGAACATATGTAGTTTATACACTGGATACTACTCTGGCTTCAATTGGCTCGGACACACAGATGTTAATTATAACTAATCGATACATTATGTATTTGCAAATTTCTTTCTTATAGACTTTATAACTTTGACAACTCCTTATTGCATCAGTCTGGTTATATTTTACAGATTGAGATGACTCCTAATTCCAACAGCAAACTTTCAGATTATAGGTACTTACAACAATTTCTGTAGCTTTGTTCCAGTGACCTGACCAGCAAACTTTGTCCCATTGATAAAACTATAATCGAACCACTTCCAGTAAACAAGTATCTTGAAGAAGAGTTATCGATCCATGCTGGTGGAGGTGGTGGTCTAGCGAAGAAAGTTAAAAACTAAGTTACCCTACAGAGATGATACTCCTTAAGGTCTGACCAAACCATACCTATTGTTAATTCAGTCCACATAGCTACCTTTGATTAATTATGAACTTTGTTACTGCAGATCAGACTTATTTTGCTTATTCGTAGTCTATGTCCATACCTGTCTCAACAATCTGTGCTCGGTGATATTTTGGATCCATCGACGAATGTCTCATTGTTAATGTTGTTGAGACCAGCTACCTTAGCCTCTCGAAATTGTTATCGGTTACACAAAACTCTTCAAGTGTTTGAGATCGTGTTTTCGAACTGCTCGAGACCTATGTTTAGTACTATTTTTATGTGATCAAAACTTATGTATTCAGTGTGGTGTGTATTTCTATATTACTTCCATGTGTGCTTCAGCGTTGGTTTGATCTTCCTGATTTTTAAGATTTTGATTGTATGATGTGCTGATTGTTGATTTTATATGATCTTTCAAATCTGTAGACCTGTGATCAAATCCATATGGATATAAACTATCTTTTTAATAATCTGTATAAATGGTGACAACCACGGGCAAAAAATTGAAAGAACCAACAAGTGTCGCGCGGCAAGCCGCGCCGTTCGAATCTAGTATAGCTATAAGAGCGGTGGATTTCCCATTTTCCCCAGCAAAGTTGCTACTAGTTCCGATTCCAAACAGCAGCCCTAGATCACGCAGCTGGATTCTGTCAGTGTCACATCGAGGATCGAGGGAGGGGGCCCGGCCGTTAACTCTACCAGCAGCCACTAACCAAAACTAGCACAGCCACACAGACTAGCACCACCTAACTGTATTTACAACAGCGCAATACTCATCGGACGCCGACCGGACCGGAATCGCATTAAAAATCTACTCCCTCCGTTTTATATTACTTGACTTCTAAATAAATATATCTATATGTATTTTGTGTCTAAATACATTTATTTGTAAGTCAATTAATATGGAACGGAGCTAGTAGTATGCAGCAGCCAGCAGGTGTTACTACCAATGGACAGTATATTAAGCTCAAGCGTTTGGGCAACAAACGAACGCCATGTCGACATGTCGTCCGTCCATGTGAAAGGCCCCGGGCCGTCCAGGCGAAGGCGAGTTAAATAAAGAGAAGGCGACCGAACACGACGGATGGGCCGGACGGCGTAGGGTAGACGGGTCGTTGCAGGCGACAGCTTTCCACCCCCGTCACGGTGACCGACGACAAGCAGCTGCAGCTGCAGCGGAGCTACACTCTATGCGAGTTAACCCTGGCCGTCCGTACATTCCAGAGCTCGAAATTTTTAAATAATACAATTTTTTATTCATTTCCAGAAATAATACGCGTTTTGAAAAAATGGTAGAAATAATACAGCCTCGGCGTTGGCGAGGCCGAGCAGGCCTTATCGGCTTCCGCGAAGCCGAGAGGATCTCGTCGGTGTCCTCTACGCCGAGCAGGTGGGGGAGCAGGCCGGGCCCAGCCTGCGGAGAACCCTGTCGGCCTGCGACGCATGCAGTCGGCTTAGGGGAAGCCGATAACCCTGCTCGGCTTACCACACGCCGATAAGCCTCGACCTTATCGCCCACCGACGCAGCGCCCAGCTCCCAGGCCTCTCTTCTTTCTTCCTTCTTCCTCCTCGTTTCCTTTCTTCCTCTTTCTCTTCCCTCCATCTTCTCCCTATTTCTTCTCACATTTGGGGTCGATTTGAGTTGGTTTTCCACCAAATAGTTCATCCCCAAGGTTGTTGGAAGGTAGGAAAAGCTTTGATCTGTTGATGGGGTAGAACATGGAGGCGATTTGAGGGTGGCATTAGGTGCAACGGTGGAGATTGGTGTTGGGAGGGAGCTCAAATTTCGTTGTGCTGCGTGGTTGTGTTTGTGGTGGTGCTACTGCGGTGATTTAGGGCACGCTTCAAGGGTAAGATTTTGCGGACAGATTGGTTATTTTTTGTTAGATTAAAAATAGATTATTTGTTAGTAGTGTAAATATTTTGTTAGTGCCGGTCGGGCCAATGGTCGTGTAGTATAATGGTTATTATATGTTAGTTTGCAAAATATTAGTTGTTAGTACTGCAAAGAATTTGTTAGTGCAGGATCTAATTTGTTAGTGCCGGACTGATATTTGTGGCAACAGTCGTATATTATAGTAATATATGTAGAGTTTGACTTATATTTAGTAATATTTAGTAGTAGCTGGGCAGTATATTTTTAATACAGTATGGTAGTTGATGAGTCTTATTATTATTTTTTAGGTGAGAAGAGATGTCTACTTTAGTAAGATTTTATTATGGTTCGGGTACTGTCCGAACAAATGATCAGGGAGTTGATCTGAGTGAGTATCAGTTTGTGGACATGGATATGAATGCCCCTGCCACATGGTCCATTAGTCAGGCGAAATACTGGCCGGTAGGATGTTTAGGCCTTAATCCGTCAATATACACCGTCGGTGTGCATGCACTGTGGACGAAGTCCCGAACCAACGTCTTCTTTATTTTGAGCCCCGTAGAGGACACCTCTTAGTGGGTGCGATGGTTGCAAGGCTGCGAAAAAAAGGGGAATCACCCCTACGGCCTTACTGATTCCCGTCGAGAAGGAGATCACCCCCCCTGAAGGAGAGGGCCCGTAGAGGCACATGTCCATAATACTGTACGTAATAATTTCAGCCAGATTTGACGTTGGAGCTTCACAACGAGTTCGTTCAGTACGGACGTTCTGAAAGAACAAGCTATGCCCGGATGTCGCCTAGAGGGGGGGGGTGAATAGGCGATTAAAACTTTTTCTAATTAGGGGCTTGATAATTGCGGAATAAAACTATGTGTTTAAATTACCAAGCCAACAACCTAATATGCTAGGTTCACCTATGTGCACCAATAACTTATGCTAAGCAATTCAAGCAACAAGGTGAAAGCAAGATATGAACTTCAAGCACGAAGGCTATCACAATGTAAATTGCATAAGTAAAGCTCGGGTATAGAAATAACCGAGGCACTCGGAGACGAGGATGTATTCCCGAGTTCCTCCTTGTTAAGGGAGTACGTCTCGTTGGAGGGGTGTGAGCTCGCCACAAAAGGCCTACTCAAGATGCCACAAAGGCCTCACCCTATTCTCCGATGAACCTCACCCAAGGGATTGGTTCACCTTCCACTATCGGAATCCTTCAAGGCGGATTCCGGAGCCCTTTACAACTCTTCTTGGGGCACACACCCACAACTCAATTGGGGGCTCCCAAACTCGTGCCGAAGCTTCACAAGCGAAGTCTTCGCGGCACCTCCAAACCGTCTAGGGTACACAATGCACCCAAGAGGCAACAAGCTCTTGGGAACACAATGCACCCAAGAGTAACAAGCTTCTCAACTTTGATCTTCACGTATCACCGTGGAGGGAGCAACCCGATGCAACTAATGCAAGAGGCAAGAACACACGAAGTGGTCAAGTCCTTCACTCTCAAATTCCAACCAAGCAACAAATGCTTTGGGGGGGATAAGAGAGGAAGAACAAAGGGGATGAGCACAAAGCAACCCCAAATCTAGATCCACAAGGTTCCCCTCACTTAGAGGAGAATTTGATTGGTGGAATGGTAGATCTAGATGTCCTCTCTTGAAACCCTAAATTTGGGCAAGAATCATTGGAGGGGAAGAGAGGAATCAAGCTCACAAGGATTAGAGCAAAGGGAAAGAGCAAGAACAAGTGAGCAAGATCAGCAACCAGGTTTTGGGGGGGAAGGAGGCTTTTTATAGCCTCCCCCAAAAACTAGCCGTTGGAGCCTGTCCAGGCCGGAGACTCCGGAGTAAGTGACCGGAGACTCCGGCCTGCTGGGTCATCGGGGAGGCCGGAGATTCCGGTCCTTGGGGCCGGAGACTCCGGCCAGGCCGGAGACTCCGGGCACCCTCCGGGGTAGCTCCGGACCCCTATCCAGAGGCGCACCACACAGATGCAGAAGGCTGAGGAAAATGAGAGGGCCGGAGATTCCGGGTCCTTGGGCCGGAGACTCCGGTGGGCCGGAGACTCTGGTCCATCTCCGGGGTACCTCCGGACCCCAATACAGAAGCGCACCACAGCAAGGTCAACCGGCAGCGAAAACCAGGGACCGGAGACTCCGGTCATTTGGGCCGGAGACTCCGGTGTGGCCGGAAACTCCGGACCAACTCCGGGGAAGATCCAAAGGCAAATTCAAAGCCCCATAACTTTTGCATATGAACTCCGTTTTCGATAATCTTGGACTCGTTGGAATCGTCACAATGAGCACAACAAGATTATGCAGAGAAACATCATAGTTCAACAGGATATTATAAAACCAAATGGGGAAGTTTAAAAACTCTTTTTCGCAAACCGGAAATGACACATCTTTTGCAATTGAAGTCCGAATAAAGTAAAACCAATTTTGTTGGAAAGAGGACGACAAAAGCAACCTTGTAAAATGGCAAACAAGTAAGCTTTTGCAAAGAGATGGAAGAGATAAATCTTCCGGACGGAAGAACCGGCAAAATCTCCAATACCAAAAATACAAAAGAAGACGCAAATGCAAACCGTTTTCGGTGACCTTGGCTTTGTCATGACAAGCATGACAAGCACCAAGACCACACCACGATAAGATCCAAATAAGAACCAATAAAGATGATTGCATGGATGCAAAGGTTTGAGCTCTCCACGAACGATACGATCACGATACTCGGTCGAGAGCCCCTCTTGATAGTACGGTATCTATCCTATAACCCGGTCTCTCACTAAACAACGTGAGACCGGTAAAATAGAAACCCTACCAAGATCATACCTTTGCCTTGCGCATTAATCCACTTGAGGTCGATGAAGACGATCTTCATCTCCTCAAGGCGAACCATCTTCTTGATTGCGCTTCGCTTGGTGAAGAATCACATGACGCTCCCCCATACACCAAGATGGGGAAAGCACTCTTCGGTATATCTTCACTTGGACTTGAGTGTCGATCAACCCGCACTTAGCCTTGATCAACACAAATCTTTTCTTCCCTTGAGCTTGACTCCAACAAATGGAGACAACCAAGCTTGGCCTTAATCAACAAATGATCTTGACACAAGCTAAGGGACAATCTACACATAGAGCTCAATGCAAATATTAGTCCATAGAGATTGTCATTAATTACCAAAACCATGCATGGGATCAACCATGCACTTTCACGTTCTCTTTCTACGGGGCCTCTTTTACAGCGAGACCACCATGTGTCCTGGCTGAGGCGTATGGAGGGAAAGTTACGGCATATCTACGAGACTATCACGTGCACTCGCACTTCGGACGTTGCTCACCAGCATGGTGCACCGCGGCCCCCACGTCCGTCGACGCAGCAGCAGCGGCCCCCACGTCCGTCGACGCAGCAGCAGCCCGAGCAGCGACAGCACATGCGACCTCGCCTATCACCGCAGCGGACGCCCGCACCTCCTCCTCCTGACCAGCCTGGAGGTTCGGCGTGGCAGCATACGCAACACAACCCTACGTCGAGCTTCCAATTTCGGCCGCAACCACAGCCACAGGGTATGTACATACATGTATACTATTTGCCCATAAAAACACTGTGAATACTTAAATTAGTGCGTTGCAGGTGCTTTCATGTACGGGCAACCGTCGTCTATGTCCGGATCCGCGTGGGGGAGTGATCAGGAAGGCGGAAACTAGATGGACGAGATTCACAGTTGGATAAACATGTATGACCAAACACAGGTCACCCCCCCACCCCAGCCGACGCAACCCACGCAGGAACAACAGTTTAACGAGGACGGTACCCCTCTTCGTCAACCGTCGCGTCGTGGCAGACGGAGGTAGCGACACCTTTGTCTATCACTATAGATATTGCTATCTAGCTATGTACGAGACATCATATTTGTGTGATACCTATTCCTATCTATGTACGAGACACTATATTTGTATGAGACATATTCCTATCTATATTTGATCAAACAATGCTTCCGACATTTATTAAGAAACTTCGAGATTACAACTTTTTCATTAAAACACACTTAAATTAATAGCTAGAACTGAAATTAAGATACATGCGACACTTAACATAAATTTCATCTCCCGTCCACGCATCCTCCTGCCTCCGTCGATGGGCCACTCTTGCCCTTCGACGATGCCGCTCCCTTGCCCTTCGACGATGCCGCTCTCTTGCCCTTCGACGCTGCTGCTCTCTTGGCCGTGATGGTAGGCATGAACATGTCATCTTTGTCCTCGCTCTCATCCACCCATGACCACGGATGATCTCCTAACCAATCGAGGAACTTCTCGTCCCTAGTTCTTTGCTCCACCTTCATCCACTTTTCATGCAGCCTGAGAAGTTCCTGTCGTATTTCCCGTGGAGTCATATGAGTCCAATATGGTTTGAGCCTTGTTGATCTGCTAACCAATGTCGCGTCTATCTCAGTGAGCAAACTATCACTACTAATGAGTTCCTCCCATGGAACTAATTTATTGTCTACCCTAAACTCGGCGGCACATGCAAGAAGGAGCTCAGACTGGTGTCGAAGAAAGCTACGGTAAGGACGAAAACCCGACATCGATGAGTGAATTCGCTGGACTACTTATCAACCTGACTGAGCAACGGCTTTTATAGCCCGGGAAGCGAAGAAAAAGGCGGGAAGAAATATAGCGGGAGAAAAAGCGGGAAGTGAAAGGGCGGGAGAAAATGGCGGGAAGAAAGGGCGCGGGAGAAAATAGCGGGAAGTGAAAGGGCGGGAGAAAATGGCGGCAAGAAAGGGCGCGACAAACTGGCGGGAATGAGGTATCGGGCAAGGTGGCGAAATAAAAGGCGGGAAGAAATATGGCGCGACAAACTGGCGGGAACGAGGTATCGGGCAAGGTGGCGAAATAAAAGGCGGGACGAAACTGGTCGATAAAAATATATGCCTCGAATTTTTTCGTTGCAAAATTCGGACGGAAGATAGGCGAATGCGACCTTGGCAGCAAATGCATGCAAAATTCGGGCGGGAGAGGTGCATGCAACAGTCGGTCATGCACTAATCGGCTTCGTCCAAGCCGAGCAGGCTTATCGGCGTACGCAACGCAGGGTCCGGCGCTGGTATCGACGCGCGGCCGACGAGCTTGTCGGCTTCCACAACGTCGATTGGACCTGCTCGGCCTCCGCGACGCCGATAGGACCTGGTCGGCTTCCCCGAAGCCGAGGCCGTATTATTTTCGTAAAACTTTACAAACGCGTATTATTTCTAGAAAAGAGTTTAAAAATGTATTGTTTAAAAAATTTGGGCCATTCCAGAGAGATCGTGTGCAATGTACAGTAGTACTAAAACTGAGTTAAAAAAAATTCAACACACTACCACCACCATGCTTTTGTGATAGATTAGATGGATGATGACTACCACACATGCCTGTGTCTTGCTAAAAGAAAAATCATTAAACAAGAGTGTCACAAGGCAGCAACTATCCGCGGCTGAAGAAGAACTCCGAGACGCCACGACACAGAAGAACCCCCCATCCATCTCCAAAACCTATAGATCGAGGAGAAAACCACCAGCACCAGCACTTCCAACCTCCATGGTAGCAAGAACAGTGAAGAAGTACCCCAGATCTGCCTACTCTAGGGCAGACTCGAGTTTATTTGGTGTCGATGGACATGTTGCGCCGCCTATCGCCATTGTCTACACCCTCTGGAGCACGATGGACATAATCCATGCCACCCCTAGTCGCCAAGCACCGCCTGCAGGCTTCAGCAACCCTAACTCCACCGACATAGTGCCAAACTGGGACACAACCCAAAACCTAGACCTAGACACCCTACGCCTACTCTGTCAAGACGTCCTCCTCTCCCCCAACCCCTCCGGTCGGCCAGGCCACCGAAGTAGAGAGGGAGAGGAGGCGGAGGATGCTGGGCGACTCTCAACGAGGTGGCAGGAAAGAGAAAGAAGGGTTGGAAATGAAGAACAAGGCAAGGAATTTACATAAACTTGGCCATACGATCACACGATCAAGGACGGGCCATAGGCTGGGCAAGAAGGACGAACGCCCTTGGGCCCGAGAAAAGAAGGGTCCATAATGATAAAGTATACAACAACGATATATTATTATCCATTACACACAAAAAACTGTTTAGTATTCTCCTTTAAGAAATTTGAAGCATGAATGAATTCTCGCGTCAACAAAGTAAAATTTTAACTATGATTCTCACTCATAATATGTCTAAAAATGGTATAAATACCAAGTATAAAGAGAACACGCTTTGTTAAGTTTTTACTTGCTTAACAATTTGACCCTGAAAAGGTAGTATCATTCGATATGTTTATACGCTAGAAGTTTATATAAATACACTTACTTAGTCCTAATTAAACTAGAAAATGCTATCGAGATATTTGTTATATCATATTCTTTACATATCTTTAACATAAATACCGATAAATTACATAGATTATGTATTATTTAAAAAATAGCTCTATAATAGACTTTGTTATAAAACACAACTTAATATCTTTCCATCACATTTTAGTACAAACAAAAACACACAGCCTAATATTTAGGATATTGTTAGTTATTTGCTAAAATATGGGAACAAATAGAGAAGTATGCTTACAATACTATAACATGCTAAAACATTATATGGAGTATAAAAGTTTAGTACAAATTTTCATATGGGACCAATGCTGTCGGGGATATGAACCCCGGATATCCCAAAGAGGTCCATTTCTTCAGAGCTCCACGGGCCGGTTGACCAAGCGCCGGCTGACCAGTGCCGCCTGGGACCTGCCGGCTGAATCAAGCCGCCTTCGTCTACCCGGACACAGGCGTCCGGCTGGGCTGGAGCCGGACGCACCAACCGACAACTCCGTACGGGTGGGCCAGGCCCCTATAACCGCTCCTGGTGGACAGTACCCTCTGCCGGGCATCTCCTGTACAAAATCATGACAACGAGCTCCAGCCGGCTCAGAAAGTAGATGATGTCATAGGGACAGACCTGTAAAATCCTTGTAACCTAAAACCCTAGCCCGCTGTCTATATAAGGCGGGCTAGAGCCTCCTGCGTGAGGCAAGTAAGTAAGAAGCAACCAAGGAGAGAAGAAAAGTAGAAGATCGTCTTCAACCTCCAGCCGGCTGCCACCCGAAACAGCTCCAGCTCTAGGAGCACCACTTGTAGCCCGATTCTGTGATCAAGCAATAAGAACAAGAAGAGCAGGACATAGGGGTGTTACCTCCACAAGAGGGCCCTGAACCTGGGTAACTCGTGTGTGTTTGCGTGCTAGTTACCCAATCCCGCGCGAGCATCCATCGTCGCTTGCCCCATACTTCTTTCCATCTCTGATGGATATGCCGTGCAACCCACCACGACATTTGGCGCCCACCGTGGGGCTCGCGACGAGCGGAGTCACTGAAAGAACAAGCTATGCCCGGATGTCGCCTAGAGGGGGGGGTGAATAGGCGAATAAAACTTTTTCTAATTAGGGGCTTGATAATTACGGAATAAAACTATGTGTTTAAATTAACAAGCCAACAACCTAATTACTAGGCTCACCTATGTGCACCAACAACTTATGCTAAGCAATATAAGCAACAAGGTGATAGCAAGATATAAACTTAAAGCACGAAGGCTATCACAATGTAAATTGCATAAGTAAAAGCTCGGGTATAGAAATTACCGAGGTACGCGGAGACGAGGATGTATTCCCGAGTTCCTCCTTGTTAAGGGAGTACGTCTCGTTGGAGGGGTGTGAGCTCGCCACAAGAGGCCTACTCAAGATGCCACAAAGGACTCACCCTATTCTCCGATAAACCTCACCGAAGGGATTGGTTCACCTTCCACTATCGGAATCCTTCGAGGCGGATTCCGGAGCCCTTTTACAACTTGCTTGGGGCACACACCCACAACTCAATTGGGGGCTCCCAAAATGTGCCAAAGCTTCACAACCGAAGACTTCGCGGCACCTCCAACCGTCTAGGGTACACGATGCACCCAAGAGGCAACAAGCTCTTGGGAACACAATGCACCCAAGAGTAACAAGCTTCTCAACTTCGATCTTCACGTATCACCGCGGAGAGAGCAACCCGATGCAACTAATGCAAAAGGCAAGAACACACAAAGTGGTCAAGTCCTTCACTCTCAAATTCCAACCAACCAACAAATGCTTTGGGGGAATAAGAGAGGAAGAACAAAGGGGATGAACACAAAGCAACCCCAAATCTAGATCCACTAGGTTCCCCTCACTTAGAGGAGAATTTGATTGGTGGAATGGTAGATCTAGATCTCCTCTCTTGAATCCCTAAGTTTGGGCAAGAATCATTGGAGGGATGGAGAGGAATCAAGCTCACAAGGTTAGCAACAATGGAGGAGAGAGAAAAGCAAGTGAGCAAGACAAGCAACCAGCCCTTGGGGGAAGAAGGGGGCTATTTATAGCCTCCCCAAAAACTAGCCGTTGGAAAACCGCAGGGCCGGAAATTCCGGGTTAAAGGGGCCGGAACTTCCGGCCGGGGGCCGGATATTCCGGGGCTTACACCGGAATTTCCGGTGCCCCGGAAATTTCCGGAGCAAACTTCCGGTGCAAAGTTCCGGACCCCCACCCGAGAGAAAACGCGAAAATGACTTAGCCAAATTTTCCTTGGGCCGGATATTCCGGACCAAAGACCGGAAATTCCGGACCCCCGGAAATTTCCAAGGAAACTTCCGAGGCAAAATTCCGGACCCCTTCCAGAGAGAAAAGCCAAAAAAGACTTAGCCAAAAAAGCTCAGATAAAAATATGGGCCGGATATTCCGGTGGAACGGCCGGAACTTCCGGGGGCCGGAATTTCCGGACCCCGGGCCGGAATTTCCGCCCCTCAGAAAAACTGCAGAATGAGCAATATGAAAACGGGCATATATTTTGCATCCGGACTCCGTTTTTGATGATCTTGGGCTCGTTGGACTCGCAACGAAAAGCTCTACAAGATCATGCAGAGAAACACCATTGTACATCATGTGAGGAGAAGGTCACAAGGAGAGAGAGTTTGACCTCTCTAAAAAGAACACGCCGGGAAAACCTCCTTTTTGAAAATCGGAAATGCCGTATCTTTTGCAAATAAAGTCCAAATGACATGAAACCAATTTTGTTGGAAAGAGGACGACAAATGCAACCTTTGTAAATGGCAAACAAGCAATGGGGATTTTGCAAAGAAATGGAAGATATAAATCTTCCGCACGGATAAACCGACAAAATCTCCAATACCGAAAACGCAATAGAAGACGCATACGAAAACCGTTTTTGGTGAACTTAGCCTTGTCATGACGAGCACAACAAGCACCAAGATCACACCACGATAAGAGGCAAATAAGAACCAATAGAGATGATTGCATGGATGCAAAGGTTTGTGCTCTCTACGACGATACGATCCCGATATCCGGTCGAGAGCCCCTCTTGATAGTACGACTATCTATCCTATAACCCGGTCTCTCACTAAACATCATGAGACCGGTAAAATAGAAACCCTATCAAGAACATACCTTTGCCTTGCGCATTAATCCACTTGAGGTCGATGGAAATGATCTTCATTTCCTCAAGACGAACCATCTTCTTGATTGCGCTTTGCTTGGTGAAGATTCACATGTGGCTCCCCCATACCCCAAGATGGGAGAAGCACCTCTTCGGCATATCTTCACTTGGCCTTTGTCTTGATGACGAACACCTTGGCCTTGATCAACCAATGATCTTCTTCCCTAAACCTTGACTCCAACACATGGAGAACAAGCAAGACCTTGACTCCAACAAATGGAGACAAGCAAGCAAATGGGCACCTACAAATATAGCTCAATGCAAATATTAGTCCATATAAATTGTCATTAATTACGAAAACCATGCATGGGATCAACCATGCACTTTCAATCTCCCCCATTTTGGTAATTGATGACAATCCCTTTTTAAGAGGGTTTATATAACGAATAAAGCATCCTTGCATGACAAACAAGCAAGAATGCAAAGCGCATTAAAGGCAAATGCAACAAAAGCATAAAACCAAAATTCACTTAAACCCTCTAAACTTCTCCCCCATTGGCATCGATTGCCGAAATGGGAAGAAAAATTTAGAGAGACAATATAATACGAGTTCCTCCATAAAGATGATGGAAATCCCTTTTAACGAAAAATTAGAGGAAATCAAAATATATTGAGGATCAAAAGATTGCAAAAAGGATGAAACCATTTTAAACATCTCCACAAAGGAGAAAAGCAATCAAAAGGATCCAAAGTGAGAGTTCTAAATAAAAACGGAGAAGCTCCCCAATTTTCATGCACAATTGAGGAGTGCACAAAAATGGCATCCTCGCTCCCCAAAATTATCTAGAACACGCAACAAGTGCAAGAGTGCATAATGCAAAAGCAAATCATAGCACTTGCACCAAAGATGTGGTTGAGCCATAAGAAGATACCAATTTTCAAAAATTCATCATAAGATAGGCCCAACCGAGATAAAAGATCTTTTAAAGAGATATGTTCACAAGCTTAGGGATACCAATTGGAAACTAAAACCAATTGAAAATGCCATAAGCTAGTGAGATCATTTAGCCAATAAAATTCAACATGCTCACCAAGGTAGGCATGAAGTCAAAGATCTTCAAGAAATACATGAGTATGCAAAGATACCAATAAACAATAAGACAAGCACTCATGAGACAAATTTGGAGCCACCAAATAATTATAGAAGAAACACAAGGTGGCTCAAAAAGAAATAGGATACCAATTAAAAGGTGACCTATCTCATATGTATATGTTTCTAATTAGACAAACCATAAAGATATACATCCGCAAAGAAACATATACATACGAAATGGTCCGGGAAAAAGAGAACAAGATATCCAAAAGGAAGTCATAAATATACAAACGAGATTGTTGCTTGAAAGCATAGCACGTAGCTCAAAAATATCTCATTGTATATAAATGAACTTCAAATATATCAAATGCATCACACATATCACTAAGGGAACAAGAGATAGTGAAGATGCTTTGAAATAGGCAACAAGTATCACAAACAAATAATATCAATTGAAGACAAGGTTTTTGCAAATTCATCACACATACCACAAAGATATATTAAGTGAAGGAAATAGGCCAAAACCACAACAATTGCATATAAAAGCTTTCATGCCAAGAGACAACCTACACAAGGTTGGATACTAAAAGGAATGCATGAGATAGATACTTGTTACTGAGATGACATTGGTGATGAAGATGATGAGAGATGGTTTGACATCAAAGCTTGACTCCGACAATCACACGGTGAGAACACCTTCCTTATGTATGAGGCAAGCACCCAATGCATCTCCATTGTACCTAAAACAAAATTAGAACACAAAATGGTTCCCAAACTCATTGGGTTCCAAAATATATGCATATAGATATGAAATTGAATTTCATGCACATCTTAGCCGATTTAGGATTCGATGGAGTATCCCCTATATATTGGAACTAGAAAGACTAGCATGCCATAAAATATATATACTAGTAAATATGCATGCATAGACTTACAAGAACCAAACAAGATACAATTTGGACAAAAACACCAAGTGAACCAAGAAGAGAGCACACCAAGGTGTGACACAAAAAGGTTGTCCAAATTATATCAAAATCCAAATCAACACATGATTGAGGAAAAAATCAAATCAACAAATGATTGATTCCAAAACACATCAACACATGAAGTGTGATATCAAAAGGAATCGAATCAACACAACAAATGATTGATAAGACACCAAAAATTGAAAATAAGATACCAATTAAAACAAAACAAATATCAACTAGGAGAAAAAATACCAAGAAGAGGATGATACTTGACCGAAATCAAGTAAAGTGAAATGAGGCAAAAAGGTATCAAGACTCCCACAATAAATATCAATTGGAACAAATATCTATGGTGGAGATATTAAATTCCAATTAATACCAATTGAAGGTACCAAACATAAGATAAAGAATCAAATGCCAATTGAAAGGATAAAAATTGGTAGATAGGTTAGTGTTCTAAATAAAAGGAATGCTCCCCCAATATTCATGCATTATCTTTGATATTTGCATTTGAATACAAAATGCATGCACAAGTGATCATTACTCTCCATATTTTATTTACAACACTAAACACTACCAATTGAAGAATAGGATCCATTCAAAAGGCAAGGAAGGCAATAGATAAAGCAAATTAAAGCAAGAGGCAATGTGAAGATGATCTACAAAATCCACCACAATTACTAGAAACACTTGTCATGGACAAGGAGTATACGGAGACATTTCTCGGTGGTATATAGGAATGATGTTCAAGACCAACTTCACAATAAACAAATATATGGCAAGAGATAATAGTTAAAGCACCATATTTTGAAAAATGTTTGTTGGTAGTTTCAATTATTCGAACCAACCGGCAATGCCATGGCTAAAACAAAATGAAACAAATGGTTTCTCACATAATATATGGAAATGCATATTAGAGAAAAACCACACCAAGCAAACCCATGCAAACAAGAGCCAAAAGATAACCAAAAGAAAATTGGAACTTGTTCGAGCAAACATGCCACATAGGAGAAAGATAATTTACAATATCAAATCTAGGTGGCAAACCTCAAATGTTCACGTTTTTATGGTATTGTAATATGCACATAGCTTATTACTCCCCCATAATGTGATAATTCATTTATTTTTAAACAAGAGGCAAATAAAACCAACTAGAGAAATTAATAGACATTGTAGAAATTGAATTTCTCATGAATATGACATACCACATAGTAACTAGATAATATTGAAATATCAATACTAGGTGGTGTGCTTCATGTACACACATTTTTAGGTTTGTGAGGTGCACAAAGCACATCACTCCCCCAAAATGGGATAGTCCATTAATAACTCAAAGAGCCAAATGAAATCCACACAAGATTCAAAAAGCTCAACCCACAAATTACACATACATGATACACAAATATCATACACAACCTTGAATAACAAGACAAGTAGGAAAGGAGCATATCATATACAAGCACATGCTAGGAACAAAACTAACACATGCAAGGGAGCAAGCAACTTTCAATGTATATAAATGATTAAATACAAGTTACCGCAAGGAGGAAGCATTGGATATGAGATAGATATGTGATAATCCAATTGACTTGGCTTGATGAATTAAAACCATGAAGATACCTTAATTCTTCAAAAGTAGTCAAGTCACCAATGTCCTCCACCAACACCTATTGATCAAGTTGAAGCTTGTTGGTCCCCAACCAAGTTGGGTCCTAAGAGGTTAGTCACAATAGGCTTGGGAACCCAAATGGTGCTTTTCTTGCCACCACTTTGAGCTCCCACATACTTGGCAAACACATTGCCAACTCTATCCTTCCCAAGAGAATAAACATCATCAATTATAATAGGGTTGGATGGGGTACCGTTAGTGCATGAAGAAGCAAAATGACCTTTGCCACGGCAAAGGTAGCAACACCGACTCTTCTTCTTCTTAATAGGCTCCTCAACTTGAGGAGCAATAACTTGAGTCTTCTTGGGAGGTGGCCTTTGTTCAACTCGTGGTTGAGCACGAGATTGAACAAGAGGCCGCTTCCCTAGTTGCTTCTCACTAAGAGGCTTCTTCTTCTTCATTGGGCAATCCCGAACATGGTGCCCTTCTAACTTGCACTTGAAGCAAATGATGTTGGCCGGATTCTTGATTTGAACTTGGCCCTTCTTCTTCTTATCAACCTTGGACTTGTTCTTGTTGTTGGAGTTGAATCCAAGTCCACTCTTGTCACTGCGGGATTGTTGCACACTCAACATGTTGTCAAGTGCACGCTTCCCTTCATGACGCTTTTCCAAGCCTTTCTTCATAGAAGTGGCTTGGGCCTTGAGCACTTCTCTTTTCTCTACATGGTTAGTGACAACACAAGTACTAGAGGAGGTAGGTGCATCATTGTTAGAGCAACAAGGCAAATCAAGTAATTCATGACATGATGTACCAATATTTTTAGTGGATGAACTACTAGGACTAGCACATGGCATTTTAGCATTTTTAGTTATGGTTGTGCTATTATCCACATGAGGCTCACAAGATGTTACCTTTGTAGTGACGGCCTCATGAGCTAACTTTAGACTAGCATAGGATGCTAGAAAATCATCATTAGAGCTAGATAGCTTTTTATGACTTTCTTCTAACTCCCTATACTTGCTAGTTAGCAACTCAAGTTGAGCCCTTAGCTCAAAATTCTCCTTCAACATAGATGCTTCACAAGAAATTGAGTTAGTAGCACAAGCATCATTGACATTAGGGATGGAAGAAGAAATCTTAGCAAGCTCTTCATTTAATTTAGCATTTTCATTTTTCGTGACTTTATATTTAGCATGAGCATGGTCACGTTCTTTAATAAGTTTAGCAATTATTTCATTATGAGACTCCTCGATAGATTCTAATTTCTCCTCTAGAGAAGCACGAGTCTCATGCTCTTCCTCAAGAGCATCTTCTAACGATGCTTTCTCCATAGCATCATCCCTTTCAATCTTACCCTTTTCTTCAAGGCTTGCTTCCAAAGCCTCAATAGTTTCCCCACGCTCAATAAGAGTGCTCATAATTTCAAAGAGGTTAGCTTGGGCACTTTTATTGGTAGGAAGGGCTTTAAGAATCATTAGACCTTTATTTTGAAGAAGGGCATTAATTTTTTTCATATCATCTTCTTCATCATTATTATCATTAGCATTATTATCACCATTGTCATTACTAGAAGAAGATTTAGCCATAAGACAATGAGAGGTGGATGAAGAAGAATAATTAATTTTTAAACTACTCAAGTTCACATCTTGTTGCATAGCAAATTGGGTTTCCTCTACATTATTATTAATGCAAGAGTTAGAGGGAACACAAGCATTTTCATCATGGCAACAAGATAAAGCAAGCATATCATAAAGAGATTCATCCAAGCAAATTTTTGATGATATGCAAGGACTATCAACACTAGCATGTAAATCATTTATGGTGCTACGAGTGTTTAGATCCAAAGATGAAGCATTGCAACAAGATAGAGATAAATGATCATCAACAATGAGCTCACTATCCAAATCGCAAAGCCTATCACTACTCACCATCACATTAGTTTGTGGCTTACCACATTTTGGTGAAGTAGATGAAGACGAGAGCTCGGCACGGCCGGAGGTGGAGGGAGAGCAATCATCCTCAAAAGAGTTGGACACTCCATATTTTTCTTGTAGCTTGGTCCAAAGCTCATGAGCATCCCGGAGAGGCATGATTGACTCAAAAACTACAACACTCACAAATTTCCAAAACTCGTTAGATGCTAGAGCATCTAGATATAAATTTTTCTCATCCTCTAAAGTCGTACTTGCGTAGTCATTTGGAGGAGAAAAACCTATATCTAAGATACGCTCAATATTGGGGTCCAAGACCCGTAAGTGATTAAGCATATGAGTTTTCCAAACATTAAAATTTGTGCCATTAAATCTAAACAAGGAATTGTGCACTAAATCTCTAGACGACATCTTTACTCTCTAGGCGGTAAAGCCAAACAAGAGAGACGAGGCTCTGATACCAATTGAAAGAATAAGCTATACCCGGATGTCGCCTAGAGGGGGGGGTGAATAGGCGAATAAAACTTTTTCTAATTAGGGGCTTGATAATTACGGAATAAAACTATGTGTTTAAATTAACAAGCCAACAACCTAATTACTAGGCTCACCTATGTGCACCAACAACTTATGCTAAGCAATATAAGCAACAAGGTGATACCAAGATATAAACTTCAAGCACGAAGTCTATCACAATATAAATTGCATAAGTAAAAGCTCGGGTATAGAAATAACCGAGGTACGCGGAGATGAGGATGTATTCCCGAGTTCCTCCTTGTTAAGGGAGTACGTCTCGTTGGAGGGGTGTGAGCTCGCCACAAGAGGCCTACTCAAGATGCCACAAAGGCCTCACCCTATTCTCCGATGAACCTCACCCAAGGGATTGGTTCACCTTCCACTATCGAAATCCTTCGAGGCGGATTCCGGAGCCCTTTTACAACTTCCTTGGGGGCACACACCCACAACCCAATTGGGGGCTCCCAAAATGTGCCGAAGCTTCACAACCGAAGACTTCGCGGCACCTCCAACCGTCTAGGGTACACGATGCACCCAAGAGGCAACAAGCTCTTGGGAACACAATGCACCCAAGAGTAACAAGCTTCTCAACTTCGATCTTCACGTATCACCGCGGAGAGAGCAACCCGATGCAACTAATGCAAAGGGCAAGAACACACGAAGTGGTCAAGTCCTTCACTCTTAAATTCCAACCAACCAACAAATGCTTTGGGGGGAATAAGAGAGGAAGAACAAAGGGGATGAACACAAAGCAACCCCAAATCTAGATCCACTAGGTTCCCCTCACTTAGAGGAGAATTTGATTGGTGGAATGGTAGATCTAGATCTCCTCTCTTGAATCCCTAAGTTTGGTCAAGAATCATTGGAGGGATGGAGAGGAATCAAGCTCACAAGGTTAGCAACAATGGAGGAGAGAGAAAAGCAAGTGAGCAAGACAAGCAACCAGCCCTTGGGGGAAGAAGGGGGCTATTTATAGCCTCCCCCAAAAACTAGCCGTTGGAAAACCGCAGGGCCGGAAATTCCGGGTTAAAGGGCCGGAACTTCCGGCCGGGGGCCGGATATTCCGGGGCTTACACCGGAATTTCTGGTGCCCCGGAAATTTCCGGAGCAAACCTCCGGTGCAAAGTTCCGGACCCCCACCCGAGAGAAAACGCGAAAATGACTTAGCCAAATTTTCCTTGGGCCGGATATTCCGGACCAAAGACCGGAAATTCCGGACCCCCGGAAATTTCCAAGGAAACTTCCGAGGCAAAATTCCGGACCCCCTCCAGAGAGAAAAGCCAAAAGACTTAGCCAAAAAAGCTCAGATGAAAATATGGGCCGGATATTCCGGTGCAACGGCCGGAACTTCCGGGGGCCGGAATTTTCGGACCCTGGGCCGGAATTTCCGGACCCTGGGCCGGAATTTCCGCCCCTCAGAAAAACTGCAGAATGAGCAATATGAAAACGGGCATATCTTTTGCATCCGGACTCCGTTTTCGATGATCTTGGGCTCGTTGGACTCGCAACGAAATGCTCTACAAGATCATGAAGAGAAACATTATTGTCCATCATGTGAGGAGGAGGTCACAAGGAGAGAGAGTTTGACCTCTCTAAAAAGGACACGCCGGGAAAACCTCCTTTTTGAAAATCGAAAATGCCGTATCTTTTGCAAATGAAGTCCAAATGACATGAAACCAATTTTGTTGGAAAGAGGACGACAAATGCAACCTTTGTAAATGGCAAACAAGCAATGGGGATTTTGCAAAGAAATGGAAGAGATAAATCTTCCGCACGGATGAACCGACAAAATCTCCAATACTGAAAACGCAATAGAAGACTCATACGAAAACCGTTTTTGGTGAACTTAGCCTTGTCATGACGAGCACGACAAGCACCAAGATCACACCACGATAAGAGGCAAATAAGAACCAATAGAGATGATTGCACGGATGCAAAGGTTTGTGCTCTCTACGACGATACGATCCCGATATCCGGTCGAGAGCCCCTCTTGATAGTACGGCTATCTATCTTATAACCCGGTCTCTCACTAAACATCATGAGACCGGTAAAATAGAAACCCTATCAATAACATACCTTTGCCTTGCGCATTAATCCACTTGAGGTCGATGGAGACGATCTTCATTTCCTCAAGACGAACCATCTTCTTGATTGTGCTTTGCTTGGTGAAGATTCACATGTGGCTCCCCCATACCCCAAGATGGGAGAAGCACCTCTTCGGCATATCTTCACTTGGCCTTTGTCTTGATGACGAACACCTTGGCCTTGATCAACCAATGATCTTCTTCCCTAAACCTTGACTCCAACACATGGAGAACAAGCAAGACCTTGACTCCAACAAATAGAGACAAGCAAGCAAATGGGCACCTACAAATATAGCTCAATGCAAATATTAGTCCATAGAAATTGTCATTAATTAGGAAAACCATGCATGGGATCAACCATGCACTTTCAGTCACGTTCTGCGCGGGATCCCGGACCGTAAATGATCGGCGGATCATCTCCGGCCTCGTGCTCTCCATCGGCTCCATCGGCTGCGTCCTCGACAACACCGGGAGCTTCGCCGATGTGGACGTCACCAGCGGAGGCACGATCGTCACCCTTGGCGAATTCCACGTCTACGTCGCCGTCGCCGCCAAGGAATACCCGGAGGTGGTCTACTCGAGTTTGGCTCCTTCGATCTTCGACGCCAGCACCTACGACGACAATCCCGCCTTCGGCTACCTCAACTTCGGCGACGCCGACCGCGACGACATCAAGCTCAACGTTTACGCCGAGGTGCACATGGTCGAGCACGTGGCGGAAGGAGGCGTCGTCGCCGCTACTGTTCATGAAGCTGGAGAACCCTCTCGCTTCCAGCGCAATCTTGAAGCCGACTTCGAGATGCTAAGCACCCCCATCGCGCCGAGTGCGGATCCAGCCAAGGCGGCGGCTGAACTCGAGAGGATGCGTCAACAGATATACGACAAGGCCCTTCACCTCGCATCGACACAGCGCCGACTCAACGCCACGATGCGCGAGTACAACACCGTCCACGGCTTCGAGCCGGCAAGAGGCAACACGGAGAAGCTGAATGAAGTCCGGCGCAAAGGAGGGGATCTCGGCGGTGTCCTGAACCGTGCTGGCCAGCCACACGAGCATTCGGACATCGTCTTGCCCGAGTACAGCAACCCGGTGCAAAACATGAAGGCTGCGGAGGCGGCCGCAGCAGAGCTACCCCATCTCCAAGGCGAGGAGCTACGCCAACAAGCACGCCGGGTCCAGGAGCTCATCGCCGCGGCTAACCGGCAGCAATGCGAAACCGAGGCGACGGCGAGCCGAGAACATCATGAGCCGCCTCCAGGCTACGACCCAGCCGGCAAGTCCAAGCAAGGCGCTGAGGCGTCATCCACAAGCCGCGGAAGGGCGAAGGACAAGCAACCACGAGCTCATCGCGAGGGGAGCGCGAGCTCGCATCCTCGTGATCACGGCCGCGATCCGGCTGGACGACGTGAAGACGGTAACCGGAACGGGCCGCAAACCGGCCGCAGCGTCAAGGAGAGAATCGGACACAAGGTCACCATCGAGGAGCGCCTGGGACCGTTGGGGCCCGAAACAAGCCACGACGCTCGCCTCCGCATCGGCGCGCTCAAGGCGTCAAGCATCATCGAGGAGGAACACATCGCCGCACATCGCTGCTTCGGACCTCGCATCCGGACCGAGCAGTTCCCGCGGGGATTCACCCTCCCAACGGACACACCCAAGTACAACGGCACCGCGAAGCCGGAAGACTGGCTCGCCGACTACGTCATGGCGGTCAACATCACAGGCGGCAACAAGCGGGTGGCCGTACGCTACGTGCCACTCACGCTCTAGGGGTCGGCTCAGACTTGGCTGAACAGCCTGCCGGCTGAAAGCGTCAACAACTGGCTGGACTTCGAGGAAGTGTTCAATCGCAATTTCACCGGCACCTACTTGCGTCCCGGCAACGCACAGCTGCTCGCGTTGTGCAAACAGAAGGACGGCGAGTCGGACCGAGCCTACCTCACCCGATGGACCAGCCTACGCAACTCTTGCGAGGGGATCCTCGAGCTCCAAGCCGTCCAGTACTTCATTCAAGGCTGCCGAGATCAGACGCTGCTCAAGCACCGGCTCCTGAGGAAGAGCCCGAAGACCATGGCGGAGCTCATGGCAATCGCCGACGAGTACGCCACCGCCGACGCGGGCATGACCAACCCGATCCGACTCGACAAAGCCGGAAGAATCATCACAACGGAGCCGGCTGCACGCCGCAGCCGGGCGGAGAACCAGGAAGGAGGAAAATCAACCCGGCGAGACTCCGACGCGGCCGGCAAGCGCAAGTCCACAGACGACCGTGTCGAGTCCAAGGTTGTCGCCACTACCGAGGGGAGGCCGGCAGGAGGCTTCGACAACCGCCGCATGAGGACGAGCAACGACATGCGCCGGACAAGGGCGAGTAACAGCTACGAGTTCCTACTCGATCAACCGTGCCGGAACCACAGTGACCGACCAGCGAACCACACCGTCAGGCAATGCAACCTTGGCCGCCCAAGGCCACCACCGTACGAGCGGCGAAATCCACCTCCGCCTCTGGATGAAGCCGGATGGGACGATCGGAGACGCGACGACAGACAGCGTGAAGACAAGAATCGTGATGATCGCCAGCGCGAAGAGCAAAGGAGGGAACGCCTTCCGTCTCCGCCACCGAGAGGTCCAGACGGCTACCAGAATCCGGACGCCGCCTACATCGTGTTCATCAGTGAGCACGACGACAAGCGAAGCCGGCGCGAGCGATTCAAGGAGGTGAATGCGGTGGTTCCGCCTGTCCCCCAGTACCTCAACTGGTCACAAGAACCAATCACGTGGGATCGCAGCGACCACCCGGAGCTGATGCCCAATCCAGGCGGCTATGCCCAGGTCATGGAGCCCATGATCATCTCCCCGAAGCACGCATGCACCTTCTCACGCATCCTCATCTACGGGGGCAGCAGCATCAACATCCTCTACCGTGACACGCTGGAGAAACTAGGCGTCTCCGAGTCCAGCTTGACGCCGAGCCGGACGGTCTTCCACGGCATCGTGCCAGGGCGAGCCGGCTCATCCATGGGTCTCATCCGGATGGATGTCCTATTCAGCACCAAGAGCAATCACCGCCGCGAGACCATCTCCTTCGAGGTGGTCGACCACTCCAGCGCCTACCACGCCATCCTCGGGCGGCCGGCGCTCGCCAAGTTCATGGCGGTACCTCACTACGCCTACCTCAAGATTAAGCTACCAGGCCCACGCGGAATCATCACCATCTCAGGAGATTACAAGCGCTCCATTGCCTGTGCCTCGGATAGCGCGAAGGTGGCTGAGACCATGGTCTGCAATGAGGAGATGAAGCAATTCAAGCGCAAGGCCAGTGAGGAAAGGCTAGAAATGCCGGAATCGGCCAAGCCGGCCACCGAGTCAAACTTCCAGGCGGCGCGAGATACTAAGAATATCTACTTCGACGAAAGCGACAAGTCCAAGTTCGTCACCGTGGGGTCGAGCTTGGACCCCAAATAGGAAAGCGCGCTCGTCGAGTTCCTCCGTGGGAACCGGGACATCTTCACGTGGTCCCCCAAGGACATGCCTGGTGTACCGAGGGAACTCGCCGAGCACACTCTACACGTCCAGATGCCAAGCCGGTGAAGCAGTCGCTTCGATGCTTCGCGGAGGGAAGAAGACAGTTGATAGGAGAAGAGATAGCCCGGCTACTTGCGGCCGGATTCATCAAGGAAGTACAACACACGGAGTGGCTAGCCAATCCGGTGATAGTGGAAAAGAAGAACAAGCGGTGGCGGATGTGTATCGATTACACCCACCTCAACAAGGCCTGCCCCAAGGACCCCTTCGCATTGCCACGCATCGACCAGGTGATCGATTCCACGGCCGGCTGCGACCTCCTCTCCCTCCTCGACGCCTACTCCGGCTAACACCAAATTCCGCTGAACCCGGATGACCAGTTCAAGACCGCCTTCATCACCCCCTACGGCCCATACTGCTACACCACCATGCCGTTCGGCTTGAAGAACGCGGGAGCAACATACCAGCGCTGCATGCAGAAATGCTTGCACGGCCAGATCGGTCGTAACGCGCACGCCTACGTCGACGATGTCATCATCAAGACCAAGGAAAAGCACACTCTGCTCGCCGACCTGAAGGAAACCTTCGATAACCTGCGCCGCTTCCAGATGAAGCTCAACCCGGAGAAATGTATGTTCGGCGTTCCAGCCGGACAGCTACTCGGCTACCTTGTGTCGGCACGAGGAATCGAGGCCAACCCGGAGAAAATCGCCGCCATCGACAACATGCGACAGCCAAGAAGCGTCAAGGACATCAAAAAGTTCACCGGCTGCCCGGCATCCCTCAGCCGCTTCATCAGCCGGCTCGGTGAGAAGGCTCTCCCGCTTTACCATTTACTAAAGAAAACGGACAAGTTCGTTTGGAGCAATGCGGCAGATGCCGCCTTCAAGGAACTCAAGCGTGCGATGGCCACCACCCCGGTCTTAGCACCTCCGGCTCCGAAGGAGCCCATGCTAATGTACATCGCCGCCTCCAACCGAGTCGTCAGCGTCGTCCTGGTGGTGGAACGAGATGAAGCCGGCAAGCACCGGCCGGTTCAGCGGCCAGTCTACTACCTCAGCGAGGTGCTCTCGCAGTCAAAGCAAAATTACCCACACTACCAGAAGCTCGTATACGGCGTGTACATGGCAATGAAGAAGCTGAAGCACTACTTTCAGGAGCATCCAATTAAGGTGATAAGCGACGCACCGCTTGCCGAGATCATAGGCAACAAGGACGCAACCGGCAGAGTCGCGAAATGGGCGATCAACCCGACGGCGCACGGAGTCGAATATGACAAGAGAACAGCGATCAAGTCACAGGAGCTGGCAGATTTCCTCGCCGACTGGACGGAGACGGACCACGTACCGCCACCACCTGACTCCGGCGAACATTGGCTCATGCACTTCGATGGTTCCAAAATATACTGGGGACTCGGCGCCGGAGTCGTCCTCACCTCACCCAAAGGGGGCCGACTAGAATACGTGCTACAAATCCACTTCACGGCGTCCAACAATGTAGCCGAATACGAGGCTCTCGCGCACGGCCTCAAGCTCGCCAAGGCCATGAACATCAGGCGGATCCTTTGCTACGGCGACTCCGATTTGGTGGTCCAGCAAACCACTGGTCATTGGGACGCCAAGGACCCCAACATGGCCGCCTACCTCTTCTTCGTCCAGCAACTCGCGGGATGCTTCGACGGATGTGAATTCCACCACATCCACCGCTCCAACAACGAGGGTAGCTGACACTTTGGCGAACATTGGCTCTCTTCGCGAGGAAATCCCACCCGGCGTCGCCCTCGAGAAGCTGTACAAACCATCCATCATGCCGTGTCCCGGCTCCGATTCCATTCGGATGCCGCCGGGCGCGGAGTCGGCTGGGCCGGCTCCAGGCGAGCCGGAAGCCGTCGAGGTCCTCGTCATCGAAGAAGCTCCGCCATGGACCCAACCCTTCCTCGCCTACCTCGCCAATGACGAGCTCCCGGCAGACGAGCTCATCGCCAGGCAAATCAAACGCCGAGCAAGTGCTTACACCATCATCAACAACGAGCTGTACAAACGCAGTGTCTCTGGAATATTCCAGCGCTGTGTAGGCCAGGAAGAAGGAATCATGATCCTAAAAGAAATTCATCAAGGCGAATGCGGTCATCACGCGTCCTCGAGAGCAATTGTGGCTAAGGCGTTCAGGCACGGGTTCTACTGGCCGACTGTGCAGGCGGACGCGAACCAGCTAGTCCGGCTCTGCAACGGCTGCCAATGATTCGCAACGCAGAAGCACACGCCGGCTTCAGCACTCAAGACAATTCCTATCACCTGGCCGTTTGCCGTCTGGGGGCTCGACATGGTTGGTCCGCTGAAGAGATCCAGTGGAGGCATGACACACCTGCTGGTAGCCGTTGACAAGTTCACGAAATGGATTGAAGCCAAGCCGATCAAGAAGCTGGACGGACCAACAGCAGTCAAGTTCTTCAAAAGCATCATCTACCGCTTCGGTTACCCCAACAGCATCATCACGGACAATGGGTCGAACTTCGTCAAGGGAGAATTCGCCAAGTTCTGCGGCAGAACCGGCATCCGGCTCGACGTGGCTTCCGTCGCACACCCACAGTCAAATGGGCAGGTCGAGCGGGCAAACGGCCTCATCCTATCCGGCATCAAGCCTCGGTTGCTCGAACCACTCGAGCGGGCAGCCGGTGCATGGGAAGAAGAACTACCTTCCGTCCTCTGGAGCCTAAGGACAACCCCGAATCGCTCAACCGGCTTCACCCCCTTCTTCCTCGTCCACGGGGCTGAAGCCGTCATGCCAACTGACATCGAGCATGATGCGCCCCGAGTCGTGCTGTACACAGAAGCAGAAACTAAACAAGCCTACGAAGACGGAATGGACCTGCTCGAGGAAGCGCGCCAGTTTGCCGAGTCAAGGTCGGCGATGTATCAGCAAAAACTATGCAACTACCACAGCCGGCAGGTCAGGCCTGTCCGCTTTCGTGAAGGCGACCTCATGCTACGACTAATCCAAGACACAAAAAACATGCACAAGCTTTCTTCACCCTGGGAAGGACCATTCATCGTAAGCAAAGCGCTCATCAATGATGCATACTACTTGATCGACGCCCGCGAGCACAAGAAGGACACGATGGACAAGGAAGGCGATGAAATGGAAAGGCCATGGAACGCGTCACTCTTGCGTCGATTCTACACTTGAGAAAGAACCATGTATGTATCACCCATGCTATCAATAAAAGAAATGAGAATGATGAACACATGAACAGTTTTTCGCAACTCTTTTCTGCATTTCCTTTCCGGTTTCTCCGGCAGCCGGCAAGCTTGCCTTTAGCGGCCGTGTAGCGTGACTAACCCCTAAACGGCTAACTCTTCGAATCCGGTTAAGGCCGGCAAGAGAACAAGCTGGAGGGGGCCAACAACGTGAAAAACGCATAAAGGAAGGTACTGCCGGCTGAAAAAATGCTGTTCTATAAACTCGGCCAAGCCGGCAGTCGGCAACTACTTCTCCTATTACGGACGATTAACTACACAACGCTAAACGGCTAACTCTTCAGATCCGGTTAAGGCCGGCAAGAGAATAAGCTGGAGGCCGACTGTATGTGAAAGACGTAAAAAACAGAAACCGTTGCCGGCTGAAAAAACTCTGGCCCAACAAACCGGATCCTAACGTTATAGTAGTGTGCATGATCCCGCTGGACGGTGAAGTGCACACGAATGGCGACGGGAGAGGCTACAGGCGAGTGTGAAATTGAGATAAGCAAAGTAAAAATATTCCACATAAACGAAAGAGCAAGCTAACCAATTTGTCATTTCGTTTCTCGCACAAAAACGCCGCCTCCCGGCCCTGGAGATCTCAACCCGGCCAACGTGTGAAAGGTCAAGCTGGCCAGCGTCACACAAATGCAAGAGAAAAGCCGAAAAGCATTCGATATCATTGATAAAGGCTTACAGCCGGGAGCAGGTTACATAAGCAAAAGAAGGAAGTCCACAGGCGGACAACCTCGCACACGGTCTGTGCCGACTATAGGACAACCTAAAAGCTAAACGGGAGGCGGAATCATATCGTCATCGCTCTCCTCCCACTCCTTGAGGCACAAGGTGCCGTCGAAGACCTTGACGTAGAAGACCCCCGTCTGACGCTTCAGATGGAAGCGGATGACGAAGGCAGAATCCAGTCGGAAGAACTTGGGGAAAGCTTTCCACCCGGAGAAGAACTCAACGCGGCGGCGGACCTCCCCTCCTTCGTGGCCGGCGGTGACGCGAGCCAGCACCTCCCAGGGCCCTTGACGAGCACCAACCCGATGGAGGAGGAACCTGAAGGGGCCATCCCCCTCAAGCGCATCGGCGACGGCGAATGGTAGCAACTGGACACGCTGCACGGGCTCGTACAACACCAGGATGAACTCGGAGATCGGGAAGTTGTCCCAACCACCGAAGATCGGGGACTCCGAGCAGGCAGGGGAGGGGCTCCGCTTGCTTCCGGTAGCCGCAACGACGGCACCCCCATCATCGTCGCGGCTAACTTTTGGCAGCCGGCCCCAGCCACGCTTGGCACCCGCATTGGAGGATTCTCCAACGTCGGTCTTCCGGGGACGACCCCTGCCGCGCTTCGCCGCTACGGGAGGAGTCATCTCGATCTCCTTCTTTGGGGCCATATCTAAGCAGGGAGAGCTGGAGACGCGAGAGTGAGAAGATGAAGATGAAGGAGAAAACACGTCGGCGTTGATACTTATAAGGAGACAGGGAAGCAGTGCAACCGTCAGCGGCCCGTCTCCAAGCGACGCGTGTCACCAGCGCAGGAGACGGCGAAGCCGAGGGGGCAAAAGGCGAAGCGCAGGAGTCAAGACGATGCAAAGGCGACACGTGGCCTGCAAATGGACCAAGGAGGCGAAGCGATACCCGGGGGCTGCGCAGTCGGCAAGCCGGCTCCGCGCACCCGGATGGGAAAAATCACCCCGAGTCACGGACTCGGGGGCTGCCACGCCGTCAGCCGGCAGAAAATTCCCGGGGGCTGCGCAGCCGGCAAGCCGGTTCCGCAGACCCGGACGCATACCTACATCACCCCGAGTCACGGACTCGGGGGCTGCCACGCCGTCAGCCGGCAGAAAATTCCCGGGGGCTGCGCAGCCGGCAAGCCGGTTCCGCAGACCCGGACGCATACCTACATCACCCCGAGTCACGGACTCGGGGGCTGCCACGCCGTCAGCCGGCAGAAAATTCCCGGGGGCTGCGCAGCCGGCAAGCCGGTTCCGCAGACCCGGACGCATACCTACATCACCCTGAGTCACGGACTCACTCGGGGGCTGCCACGCCATCATCCGGCAAAAAATTCCCGGGGGCTGCACAGCCGGCAAGCCGGCTCCGCAGACCCGGACGCATACCTACATCACCCCGAGTCACGGACTCGGGGGCTGCCACGCCGTCAGCTGGCAGGAAATTCCCGGGGGCTGCCGCAGACCCGGACACGTTCACAACACCCCAAGTCACGGACTCGAGGGCCACACGATATCAGGACGGTGAAAGAAAAACACAAAACAAGCAACGGACATAAAATTTCGACCCGGCTTGATGCTCAAGCCGGCCCAAAATTCGGTGGCTAGACATGGTGAACATCGTCACCAAAAAAAGCACAATGGCCCAACAATCACAAAGACAACAGCATCTGAAGACACCAAGCAGTACAACGGAAGATAATCATCAATACAGAGATAGCAAGTTCTACAGTTACGCCCGGCATTCCAGGGAGGTAAATTTAGTCAAGGAGCAGCGCCATCGGTGGCAGCAGCGGTGTCGCCAGCTCCAGCGCCTTCAGCCGGCCGGGCCGTTGCGGACGGCTCGGCAGGCACCAACTTCGTCAAGTCCACCGCCTCGGAAATTCTATCTGAGGCCATGAGGATCTCCGGGCGCAGGCTCGCGAGGGACGTTCCCGTGCGAAAGCCACCCACCAGCATGCTCATCTGCACGCTCGGATACCATGACTTCACCAAGGCCAACGCCATGTCGGTGCCTCCGCGCGCTGCCATCTCCACCTGCTCGTCGATGCCGGCTGGCGCCCCTTCAAGCCGGACGCGCAAGTCGTGGAGAGCGGTTGGCAAGGGGGCATCCGGCCATAGGTTCTCAAGCACGCCGTCGGCCGCTTCCTTCAGCCGTTTGAACTCTTGGCCGAATCGGAGAAGACGGGAGGAGGCAGTCGGAGCAGACCCAGCAGCGGCACCAGAGGACTCCGGTCGGGAGCGCGCCAAGGCGGTGTCTTTCTGGATTTGCGCATCCACCTCGGGATAAAGGCCTGCGTTTCAAACCAGTGAAACCGAGTAGAAGACCCCAAACAAGGAGTAAAGGAGAAAGAGACTCCACTTACCAAGGATGAGTTCGTTCATGCGCTCGACCTCCTTGATCAGGCCGCCCACCAGCTGCTCATGCTCGAGCTCACGCGCCTTGGCCGCCTGGACGATCCGGTCGTTGGACTCGACGGATTCCTTTAGCTGGTTCCGCAGCTCATCCGCATTCTTGCGGAGCGACTCGATCTCGCCCTGCCTCCGTTGCTCGGCGTCTCGCAACTTCTTCGCCTCCTCGCCCAGCCGGACGACCTCCAGGCGGCGCTCCTCCGATGTCTTCTCCGCCGTCTGGAGATCGGCCTTGACCAACGCCAGGGCGGCGTCCTTTTTCCTTCAGCTGCCTCTCCAAGCCGGCGCGGGAGGTGGTGTCACCTGAGGGGGGCGAGTCATCATCAGGCCAAGCCGTGCAAGAAAAAATACAAAACGCCAAGACAGAGAATGCAAGCGAGAAAAGAAACCAAACCTTTGGCCGCCTCAAGCTCGTGCTTAAGCAATGACGTCTCCTTAGACGCCTCAGCAAAGCCGTACTCTATTGAGGAGCGGAGCAACGCTATGTTGGCCAGATTCTCCTGAGCCTTCTGCTCCACCAGCGCGGCGAGGGAGGACTTCCCCGATACGTTGGGCAGAGCCGGCACCGGTCCAGAATACGGGGGAGAAGACACCAAGATAGATTGGTGAGGACCAGGGAGAGAAGCCGTCGCCCCCGCTATGGCCTTATCCTTGGCCGTCTCGACCACTGACAAGGAAGGAGTGGGGAAGGCGAGATCTCCGACCCCGGTGCCGGGCCGGAGGACTGTCTGGAAAGCACCCACCGACGCCTTGGCGCCACTGCCTGAAGCCGGAGGGTCGAAGTCGATCACGAGGGGAGCTGTGTCCACCAGCGTCCGGCTGTTCGCCTCCACCGTCCCCGCCTCGGGAGGCGGGCTGGCCGCTTGCGTCACGAGGGCCTCGGTAGCAGGCACCGAGGCCGACTCCGCCATCGCGACGTGCGCCGCCTCCACTATTGGAAGCGGCACTCTGCGAAATGAAGAAAGCGTCACCACCAAGAAGTACAGGCCGCAAGATTTCCGCCACAGGACAAAGACTTACCCGTCGCGCGAGCCCAGTTCCACGGGCTTCCTCCTCTTCAAGCGTTTCGGCGGGGGAGCCAGTGCATCATCGGGTAGGCACTTCCCGCCTCCGGAGAGTACCTCCCCGCCCTTCGCAAGAATGGCGGAGTTATCATCCGGCCGCTCTGTAGGGGTCGGCGCCACTCCGACCACAACACTGGCCTCCGCGGTCTTGCCGGCGTCCGCGCCCGCTCCCGCCTTCTCCTCAGCCGCCTTGACAGCAGCCTGCTGCCTCGCGGCCGCCTTGGCGTCCATCTCCTCCCGGATCAAATCCACCTGCGCCAGCTCCGCGTAAATAGCCTTTTCCATATCTTCAATGCTCAAGTCGTAACCAGGATCAACAGCAAGAATAGGATTAACCACCTGGACGCTAGTCCCACCGGCGAGAGATTCCGCCCTCTCCACGTCCTCCGCCTTTGTCTCCTCCTCGTACTCCTTTGAGGTCATCAACTGCTCCACAGTCAGACCCGCATCAGACGTTACCAAGGCCAAATCCGCCTGCGTCATCTGAGCATAAAACTCCCTCTCCAAATCACCCGGATTCAAATCATAAATAAAATCACCACTGGGAGCATGACCAATCACCTCATCGTTGGCCCCACCAGTTGGGACATCCGTCTTCTCCGCCATCCTGGCGTCGACCTCGACCCTGATATCGGCCACAATCGCCTCCACCTGGGCCTCCGCCGTGAGTTTCCCGGCGGGCATCAAGCCGGCTGTAGTAGGCCGGGATGACGTAGAAGTCAACTTTTTGGCAGGCAGCACGCGCCGCTTCTCGAATGTGCCCTTCCGCCTGTGGGGCACGGTGCCTGCATCGACATCGGCGGCCGACTTCGACCGCCTCTCCTTCAAGATTCGCCGGGGGGGGGGAACTGCTTTCTTCTTCCGCGCCGCCGCCTCCAACTCCTTGGTCCTACGGGAGGACGGCGCCGGCTTGGAGGCTGGCACGGAAGAGGAACCCTCTGAGTCCGGCTCGGAACCACTGGAGAGATCTACTACCATGCGCATGACACCGTCAGTTTGCCCGACGGCGTCGGGCTCAGAAGACTTACCGCGGGACGACGAAACTGAAGGTGGGACATCGCGCTCGAGGTCCTCGTCCCTGTAGGCTGCCGAATCGGAGTCGGAGCCGGCAGAGGGGACAGGGCTCGTCGCGGTACGGGCAGCGTCGTCATCGCCTCCGCCACCTTCACCAACATCTGCACCCCCACCGGACGATTCGGTGGTGTCACCGCGCTTGTCCGGGACGGCACGGGCACCGCCGCCCGATTCATCCTCAGCGGTGGCATCTGCTTCTTCACCCGCCTGCTCGTCGGAGGAATCCGCCTCCAGCATGGCCGTCAGCGCCTTAGAAAAGGGGCCACAGACGTCAGGCTCGAAGACGACTTCAAAGTCTTCAACCCTCTGGAGCTCGCAAAGCTATACAACAGGCCGACTGGGTCAAGCGGCAGTCGGACGAAGGAATTGAAAACGGATTAGGAAGCAATGGCTAACCTCAGGAGCACGTTCCAAGCGGGAGAATGGATCGAACCCAAACTCCCAATCCACCTCGATCCTATCGGTGACGAGGCGGGAAGCCCACGCGCATAGGTTCTCCGGCTTCGGCACCTCCAAGTTGACCCGGGTGGGATCCCGGAGACCAGAGTAGAAGCACATCTTGTGCGAACGCGCCTGCAGCGGGTATATCCGCCTTGACAGCCACGCCAGGGTCAGGTCCCTGGACGTTAAGCCGGCCTCCACCAACACCTTCAGCCGGCCAAACAAAACACCCTCAAGATCCCCATCCACCGGCGGTTTCCGACTCCAGGACTTGTGCGCCGACAGTGAATTGGAGAAGGCCGATTTGGTCGACGTCAGTGAGATTTTGGACGTAGAAGTAGGTGCTCTGCCACTTCTTGATGGAATAAGGCAGGTGAATCTTGGGCAGCGGCATGTTCTTCATGCTAATGGAGACACTGCCGCAATCGCGCTGCTGCCCGGCGGTCGTTTGAGCCCGTAGAAAGAAGAACATGCCGAATATCTCCATGCTGGGCCAGATGCCCAAATACGCTTCGCACAGCGTGACGAAGCATGACAACTGAGTGATGCAATTTGCCCCCAAATGGTGGGGCTGCAGCCCATAGAAGCGCAGGAATTCCGAGAAAAAGGAGCTCGCCGGGAGCCCCAATCCCCGCTCCAAGTGCGCGGAGAACACGATGAACTCGCCCTTCCTGGGCTTCGGCGAAATCTCTCCTTCAGGGGGAGCGCGGGCTCCCACGTCGCCCGTCATCCCCAAGAACCGGTTCCGACGGAGCTTCCAGAGGAACGCATCATCCACGGCGGAACCCATCCACGCACCCGAACTCGCCATGGAGGATCTGTTTCCCGTCGAGGGAGAGGCAAATGCAAGGACGGCAAGAACGCGAGAGAGAATGGGCAAGAACTGGGGAGCGCAAGAACTAGCGAGGAAGATGAAGCAGGAGTGGGGAACGGTAACCCCGGCCGTTCCCCCTCTTTCCCCTTTAAAAGCGAGGCAAGCGGAACCGTTCCACCCATCACGCCGCGCTTTCCACAGACGATCCCACAAGCAGGCAGTTGCCACAGAGAATCCAACCCGGCGAAGCCGAGGCGACGTGCGCCAGGTCTCGGGCAGAACACCAACGGCTCCCCAAAGCGGCGGGGCGTGGCTGACGCAGGCCACGACCCACGACTCCCAAGATGCCAAGATTACCGGCGACCGGCCATTCCAAGCCGGACGAGCCGCCTTCGGCTACCACCACTCTACCGCTCTACCAGGCCTTCAAGCCGGCCATTCCGGGTCGCCAGGAGCTACTGACCCCGCTCCACGCAGCCGAACAAGTCAACAACCAACTTCGACAATATACAGCCAAGGTCAGGAATGCCCGCGGAGCTTTCCCCACGGGCAAGTTTCATCTTCATCCGGCTCCAATTTCAGCCGGCCCTATCTCCAACCTCGACATTCCGGACACAACGGCCAAGATCAAGGGGAAGATCGAGAAGTCTTCCCAGCAAGCAAGCAAGACTCCACGATCTCGGGGGCTAGTGTCGGGGATATGAACCCCGGATATCCCAAAGTGGTCCATTTCTTCAGAGCTCCACGGGCCGGTTGACCAAGCACCGGCTGACCAGTGCCGCCTGGGACCTACCGACTGAATCAAGCCGCCTTCATCTACCCGGACACAGGCGTCCGGCTGGGCTGGAGCCGGACGCACCAACCGACAACTCCGTACGGGTGGGCCAGGCCCGTATAACCGCTCCTGGTGAACAGTACCCTCTGTCGGGCATCTCCTGTACAGAATCATGACAACGAGCTCCAGCCGGCTCAGAAAGTAGATGATGTCATAGGGACAGACCTGTAAAATCCTTGTAACCTAAAAACCTAGCCCGCTGCCTATATAAGGCGGGCTAGAGCCTCCTGCGTGAGGCAAGTAAGTAAGAAGCAACCAAGGAGAGAAGAAAAGTAGAAGATCGTCTTCAACCTCCAGCCGGCTAGGACTTCCAGCCGGCTGCCACCCAAAACAGCTCTAGGAGCACCACTTGTAGCCCGATTCTGTGATCAAGCAATAAGAACAAGAAGAGCAGGACGTAGAGGTGTTACCTCCACAAGAGGGCCCTGAACCTGGGTAACTCGTGTGTGTTTGCGTGCTAGTTACCCAATCCCGCGCGAGCATCCATCGTCGCCTGCCCCATACTTCTTTCCATCTCTGATGGATATGCCGTGCAACCCACCATGACAAATGCTATCTCGACTACCGTTAGACAGAATGAAGCGTTGTCACAACAAAGTTATTAGTTACGAATAGCAGCGCTCGAGCAAGCACCTGGATGTTGTCAAGATCACATCTAGTGGCGAAGGAAGCTTCAAATTTTAGTCCGGCAGAGATGAAAATATATATCATGGGGAGGTGGCAGTCGCCCATCCATCCCCCGTGGTAAGGATGTAAATGCTATTTAATATATTTTTAACATATTATAACACTTTGCTTTGCTTCAATGATACAATACAGTCACCATTTCGACACCTCATGCTATTTTTGGTTGCAATAAAGCAAACACTATGGCATATTGTCAAAAATATATTACAAAAATAATCAAGACAAGAGAAGTGTTGAAACAACAGTAAAGATAGCTCATTTAAGCGATGGTTAAAAGTTAGTGGTAATATAGTCTACAACAACATAGAAGGTGTCGAAATATAATCAACAATGATCAGATGTCTTCCCCTTTACTTGATTTCACCCATTTTGTTACCATTTCATCAACATTTTGAATCGTGGTGTCATTTTCCGAACAAACTGTCATCGTCCAAGAGATTTTTCAAACATATTTTCCAACTGAGCAAAACATGTGCCCACATTGCTTACCAAAGGCATTGACTGAACTAGTACACTTAAAAGTTTAGATCAACGAAATATACAAATCCAATATATCCAAAAACATAATCCATCACATACCTAAAGTTGGTTTCGGCCACCTCATAAGTTGTACAAAACACTCTGAAATTCTACCTAAGTACCCCCACCTAGGAAATTATTTAGAGTCGGTTTTGTTAGTTTGAGAATTAGCTATTGTAAAGAGAAACAATTAGTTTCCGACTAGAATAGAGCTAGTCCCTCTTTTTCGGTTCAGAAATTGGTTTTGTGTAGTATATTGACTAAAACAAGCATAGCTTTCTCATACAAATTCTAATTTTTATTGTACCACCACTCAATTTTTTCCTGCAATTTTTCTCATACAAAGATCCTCTACATATTTACACAACGAATTACAAGAAAAAGAAATAGGCCCTGCGTAGTTTGCTCTTCTCTATGGAGGGGAAATAAAACTTCATCCCAGTACACATGACCCAACACAATCGATGACGACGAATCATGGTCTCATGCAGGGGTGAATTCACAACATAATTAAGTTGTGATAGGCTCGAGCCTAACCTCGATTTTCAGGAAGAAAGCATCAAATATGTACCCAGAAGCAGACGACATTTTTGGAGCCAACCCTCAGGGGGGCTCTCAATTCTGGCATAGTCTGCATAAAATCAAGTACTTCTTCAAAATGGGAGCTAAATTCAACCTGGGCAACGGTGAACGTACCCGCTTTTGGTTGGACTGGTGGGTGGGAGAGGCCCCACTGTGGACCAGATACCCAAGGGATCCTGATGCCCTGGTGGCACAAGTGTTGTTGCCAACAGGCTGTAGATTCATTTTTTCCGTAGAAATTTTGGAGAGGAAGAGATGTCCCAGTGGGACCACATGACAGAGGAGCTCGACAGAGTTGACCTGACCCTTCAAAAAGACAGTGTGTCTTGGGCTCTCGAGGCAAATGGGGATTACTCCTCTCACTCCATGTATTTGAAACTCTGCCAAGGCCCGGAATTTCAACCAGCTGCTGATGCGTGGAAGGCCACAGTTCATTTAAAGATAAAGATCTTCATTTGGCAACTGATTAGAGGCAGATTACCTTCCAATGACCAACTGCTGAAGAGGAAAGGCCCCTCTGACAGCAAATGCTGCATGTGCTCCCAACCTGAGAACGCCACCCACATCTTCTTTGAGTGTGTTCTGGTCAAATTTTTGTGGAGTGGTTTGCGATCCATGTTGAGTGTCACATGGAATCCAGCCAACTTCACAGAATGGTTCAACATTATCCAGGGGTTTAGGGGACATACTAGAAAATTTCTTTGGGTGCTGTTTTCTAGTCTGTGCTGGTCGCTTTGGCCTACTCGCAATAAATATTCTAAAGAGGGCAAGTTTCCTAACCAGCCAGATGACTATGTGTTCAAATGCCCGACCCTGATGCAGCTATGGAGGCCGCTTCAAAAGGCAAAAACCAAGGAGCTGATGGACGAACTGTTGCCCCTGCTTAAAAAGCTTTTCGCCAACACCTACACGACGCCACAAGCCCCGGAAGCTAGATTATAATTCTTTTGCGCTGTGTGCTCATGTTTTACCTTCTGTTGGAAAAAACTTGTTTGGCCTTTGGGTCTGTAATAACCTTAAGCTGGTAACCCCAACAGCTACATGTCTTTGTATCGTGGTGGGCCATGAGGCTTTATTAATTTCAAGCTAGGCACGTTAGTGCCTTTGATCTAAAAAAAGCATCAAATATGTATGCCTCGAGCATGTTATGAAAGGTCAAAATTTTATTAGCGAGGGAAGCAGAGAACCGTTGGAATGAAGCCAAGTGAAATCCCTTATTAGCAGGATAAGCCTTACGTTGTAGGTGCATGGATAATTGTGCATCTAAATTTCAAAAATCCATTGTATATTCGGTCGTGTTTGCTTTTGAAACCATGTACTCAGGGCTTCCTTGGATTGCGGGATCGACATGTCGTTTGAAGTTGATTTCCATAGGATTGTAAATCACAAGAATTCTGCAACGTGTGTCTTTGTATGGTGCCCAAGAATTAAACACGAAAAATTAGGAGGATCGATGCGGGAGAGAGAGTGTGTGTGTGTGTGGAGAGAGATGGAGTGAAAGTGCATTGGATTTCTTAAAAAAAAAAAAGATTTGAGCTCATATGTTGAGAATCCTATGGAATCGAGGGGTATAGAAATGAATTCCATAGGATTTTGATAGCTATCGAAAGGGCGTCTATAGAAGAAAAAAAAATCTTATGATTCAAATCTTCAAAAAAATTCCTATTGAAAGCCTACAATCTAGGGGCGCCCCTGGATCGCCCATGTCTCGGGTGGTCTCTACTTTGCAGAATAGCGACGGCAGTCAAAGCGGCCGGACAAAAGCGTACCCACAGCTAGCTCGCGCGCCCGCTTCGTCAGAGAGTGATCTCACTACCTTGGCTAGGAGCCTAGGAACACAGGTGACCCTTAGATGCATGCACCGATGGGTGCACGACGAGGGCCGGCGGCGACAAAGTGGACTGGACGTACGCCTTATGAGCCAAGGAGGAAAGACGCAGGCCATCGCGTTGTGCCGACTAGACGAAGACGATAGCTAGGTGCCTGCTTGCTGCCGCCTGCCGAAAAGATCGAAGAACGACGACCTCACGTACGTGGTCACGTTTCAGTTTTTCGGCTCTTTTTTCTCCTCGCACTCGCACATCGCAGCCTCGTAGGCATGCATTGCTTATGCTGGTGTAGAAGCAAAAAAATATCAGAGACTTTGACGGTATGTGACTTGTTAGGGACTTTATCTAGTTGATTGATGATGATGATTGACGTCGACTAAACTGATCAAGTCGCTGTTGGTTTTGAGCCTCGTGATATGGGGTGATTTATCCTTTTGTTTTTAGGGGAATGGGGGGCTTTATCTAGCATGTACGGAGCTGGCTCCGGTGCTCCACCTAACTCGCACGGACTTGCCAGCCAGCCAAAAGGTAATCCTAGAACTAGAAGCAAAAATAATACATTTGCAGTACACAACCAGGATCTTCCTCTGGCTTGCTCAGACGGCGTACCACCACCTCCTCTTTCCCCGAGAAGGGCAGTGTGCGTTCGGCCGGCACGGACCGATCCAGTCGCAGCAGGAGTGTCGCACGTGCTGCCCCTGTGCGGCTGTGGGTGGCCGTACGTGTTTATCCAGTTCGGGCACAAACACAGCTGTCGCCTGAGCTCTCTGTCTGGCTTTGCCATGTTTGTTTCGCCCGCCCTCCAAAAAGCTTTCAATCTAGAGGAGTAGAGCACGTACGTGCGTGCGCCGAGATCTAACTTCATATCTCCGGTTGGTTGCTGATCGATCGTGTGTTTCGAAGCTCGATCGATCTATGGCCAGCTGTGTTTCCGTTTCTATCAATGGTAATAAGACTTGGACAACACACGCACGTGGTGGTTGATGTATCTATCTGGGTAAAGTTTGGTTACTTTGCTCGGTGGGTTGCCTTGCCTGAGCTTCATGGCACTAGGATGGTCTTCTTCGTTTGGGAGTAGCCAGCAACACCATAGGTCGTGGTGTTTTATTTTCGAAATAAAAGTCCGTCGTAATTGCAAGATTTATTGCATTTCGGGAAATATGTGTTAGATGTGTATAGATTACTGTTCACCGTTTACTGTACGCATGTATATGTACTGGCCCTTTGGCCCCTTTGCAAGTTAGTTGCTCATTCACAACATGGTATCAGAGCTTAGGCTTAGCTCTCCTCCCCGCGCGTTGCAACTCCACGTGTAGCCCACCGTCGCTGTCGTCGCCGTTGCTCCGGCCGACCTGCGTCTCTCTTCTTCCTCCCGCCGCTCCTGCCCTCCTACTGCCGGCCGTCGCCGTCCACCGCCGCTTCTGCGCCCTGCTGCCGGCCGTCGCCATCCACCGCCGCTTCTGCGGCCTGCTGCCCGGTCGCTGCTGCCTGCTGCCGGCCGTTGCCGAGCTTGCTGCCGGCCGTCGCTGCTCCCGCGACCTGCTACGCGGCCCTCGCCGCTCCCGTCGCCTGCTACCCGGTCGCTGCCGTTTCCGCGGACCCGCCCGCCGCCGCTGCTCATTCCCGAGCTTGCCTGGACCGGAACTTGCCTGGACCGGCCCTGCTGTTTGCTCCGGCCCTGCTGCCTGCTCCGGCCGCTTCCCCGCTTCTGTACTTCGTGCAGGTCGGTGCCTCTGCTGGATCTAGATCGAGTCCCGATCTGTTTGAGCGTTGACTTGTAAAAATAAAAAATAAAAAACAGAGAGTCCGTAATGTCTTCTTCGGGCTATGTTGCTGTCCCTCGGTGCTCGGTGGCCTTCGATGGCACCAATTATGCTGAGTTCGTGGGCTTTATGCGTATCCACATGCGCGGCCTTCTGCTATGGGGTGTTCTCTCTGGCAAGGTCCCCTGTCCGCCGTGCCCCGTTGCTCCTGTGGCTCCTACTCCACCGGTGCCGCCTGTTCTGGCTGATGATGCTTCTCAGGCTGATCGGGATGCTGCCAAATCGATTGATGATGCTGCGGTCGAAACTTATGATCAGCAGGTATCAGCTTATTCCGATGCCCTCTCTGCTTACCGGGATGATTTGTCTGTTTACACTCAGTGGTGCAATGATGATGCTCGTGCTGCTACTGTCCTTACTGCCAGTGTTCTGCCTCAGTTTGCCTCTGAGTTCATGGGATTGGCACTGCTGCTGCAATGTGGAATTTTCTTTGTCAGCGCTATCAGCCATCTGGTGATGCTCTCTACCTATCTGTGGTTCGTCAGGAGCATGCTCTTCAGCAGGGAGACTCTACTGTTGATGAGTTCTACACCCAGAGTTCTGCCATCTGGCGTCAGCTTGACTCTCTGAGGACTGTTGTTTGTGGTACTTGTCGATGCTGTCAGACAGTGAGGTCAGATTTGGAGTTTCACCGTGTCCATGAGTTCTTGTCTCACCTCCGTTCTGAGTTTGAACCTCGGCGTGCACACTTACTTGATCGTGGTCGTGTTCCTATATCAGAGGTGCTTGCAGAGCTTCGAGCTGAGGAGACACGCCTTCGTTCTGCTGGTTTGCTTGCGGTCCCCACTATTCTAGCTGCTCGAGCTCCTGTGTCGTCTGCTCGACCCCCTACTCCACCGCTGCTTCCCACTCCTTCAGGGGGGGTGGGCCGACCTCGCTCGCACACCTTCTGTGGCTACTATAAGAAGCCAGGTCACCCAGAGTCTGATTGTCACAAGAAGCAGCGCGACCTGAGGCACTCCTCTCCAGTGGCTCGTGCGCCTTCGTCGACCCTGTCTCTCACTGGTCAGGACATTCTATAGCTCAAGCGTCTACTGGCTTCCTCGGGCTCTTCCTCGACGGGCACCGTTGCCTCGGTGACTACTACTACCACTCCACCACCGCCGTCTTCTCAGTCAGGTACATCTCCGTGGGTTCTGGATTCTGGAGCTTCCTTTCACATGTCTTCTGATTCCTCTGCCCTGTCCTCTCTTCAACCTCTTGATTTTCCTGTTAGTGTTCTTACTGCTGATGGCACACCTCTTCCTGTTGCTAGTCGTGGGATCCTTTCTACTCCATCTTTTTCTGTTCCGAGTGTTTCTCATGTTCCTCGTCTTACCATGAATCTTTTTTCCGCTGCCCAACTCACTGATTCTGGTTGTCGTGTCATCCTTGATGCCGACTCTTGCTCTATTCAGGATCGTCGGACCACGGCTCTGGTTGGCGCTGGCCCTCGGTGCCGTGAGACTCAGGGCCTTTGGGAGGTTGACTGGCTTCGTGTTCCTTCCGCTACCACCACACCCGCCAGTTCTCATGTTCTTGCCGCCTCCTCTTCTGCATCCTTTCAGCAGTGGCATCATCGACTGGGTCATCTATGTGGCTCTCGCTTGTCTTCGTTAGTGCGTCAAGGTGTCTTAGGCTCTGTCTCTGGAGATGTTTCTTTACATTGTGATGGTTGTAAACTTGGAAAACAGACCCAATTACCTTATCCTTTGAGTGAGTCTGTATCTGAACGTCCCTTTGACCTTGTTCACTCTGATGTATGGGGTCCTGCTCCCTTTGATTCGAAAGGGGGGCATCGCTACTATGTTCTCTTTATTGATGATTACTCTCGTTACACTTGGCTCTATTTTCTGAAATCTCGTGGCGAGGTTCTCTCCACATATAAGCGATTTGCTACCATGGTTCACACCCAGTTTTCCACGCCCATTCGTGTTTTTCGTGCTGACTCGGCTGGTGAGTATATCTCCCAGATGTTGCGTGGTTTCCTTGCCGAACAGGGTACTCTTGCCCAATTCTCTTGCCCTGGCGCCCATGCTCAGAATGGTGTTGCTGAGCGCAAGCATCGCCATCTCCTTGAGACGGCTCGTGCGATGATGATTGCCGCCTCTCTTCCACCTCACTTTTGGGCTGAGGCCATCTCTGCATCCACCTATCTCATCAACATTCAGCCGTCGGCTGCTTTGCAGGGTGGCATACCTATGGAGCGTCTCTCTGGTCGTTCTCCTGACTATTCAGCTCTTCGTTCGTTTGGGTGCGTGTGCTATGTTCTTCTTGCCCCGCGCGAACGCACCAAATTGACCGCTCAGTCGGTTGAATGTGTCTTCCTTGGCTATAGTGATGAGCACAAGGGTTATCGGTGTTGGGATCCTGTTGCTCGCCGGCTACGTATTTCGCGTGATGTGACTTTTGATGAGTCTCGTTCATACTACCCGCGTCCTTCCTCCTCGACCGTTTCCGTGGAGGATCTCTCTTTTCTCCTCCTTCCTGATACTTCTTCCTCTGTGCCTCGTGTTCCTCCTCCACCTCCCCCTCCGATGAGTCCCACTATTCCTGACACGCCACCGACGCCACCCTCCCCACCTTCCTCCTCTCCTTCCTCGTCACCTACCTCTCCACCATCCTCTCCGGTGCATTCTCCCCTTTCCCCCTTTCCTCTCCACTACACTCGTCGTCATCGTGCTGTGGATGATTCCTCTGACATACCCTCTACTTCCGGAGCTCCCCCTTCCCCGTCTACGCCGGTTCATAACCTCCGTGCTCGGCCTTCCTTACGACCTCCTCCTCGCTACTCTCCTTCTCAGTACGGTCTTTCTGCCGTTGCTGAGCCCACTTCCTATCGAGATGCCATGGCTCAGTCTGAGTGGCAGCTTGCGATGGCCGAGGAAATTGCTGCGCTTGAGCGCAC
Organism: Puccinellia tenuiflora; assembly: GCA_012064385.1. NCBI lineage: Eukaryota > Viridiplantae > Streptophyta > Magnoliopsida > Poales > Poaceae > Puccinellia > Puccinellia tenuiflora. The sequence goes on along the minus strand of QRDG01001498.1, from coordinate 61,524 downwards.
CGGCACGTGGGATCTGGTTTCCCCTCCTCCTGGTGTTCGTCCCATCACATGCAAGTGGGTCTATAAGATTAAGACTCGCTCCGATGGTTCCCTTGAGCGTTACAAAGCTCGTCTTGTGGCTCATGGCTTTCAGCACGAGCAGGGACGCGATTACGATGAGACATTCGCTCCTGTGGCCCACATGACCACCGTCCGCACTCTCCTCGCTGTGGCTTCTGTTCGTCATTGGTCTGTGTCTCAGCTTGACGTTCAGAACGCTTTCCTCAATGGTGAGCTGCGTGAGGAGGTTTATATGCAGCCACCACCGGGCTACTCTGTTCCTGATGGTATGGTCTGCCGCCTTCGGCGCTCCCTCTATGGCCTCAAACAAGCCCCTCGCGCCTGGTTTGAGCGTTTCGCCTCTGTCGTTACTACTGCTGGTTTCTCGCCTAGCGACCATGACCCGGCGTTGTTTGTCCACACCTCTCCTCGTGGTCGGACTCTTCTCCTTCTATATGTTGATGACATGATCATCACTGGCGACGACTCTGAGTACATTACCTTTGTTAAGGCCCGCCTCCGCAAGCAGTTTCTAATGACTGATCTTGGTCCACTTCGCTATTTTCTAGGGATTGAGGTTTCTTCCACCTCGGATGGCTTCTTCATCTCCCAAGAAAAATATATTCAGTATCTTCTTGCTCGTGCAGCACTTGGTGATGAGCGCACTGCTTTGACTCCTATGGAGCTCAATGTTCAGCTTCGTGCTACTGATGGTGATCCTCTCAGTGATCCCACACGCTATCGCCACCTCGTTGAGAGCCTTGTCTACCTAGCTGTCACTCGTCCAGATATATCATATCCCGTCCACATTCTGAGTCAGTTTGTTTCCGCCCCCACCTCTGTCCACTATAGTCACCTCCTCCGTGTTCTACGATATCTTCGTGGCACGATCTCTCACCGTCTTTTCTTTCCCCGCTCCAGCTCTCTCCAGCTCCAGGCCTACTCTGATGCTACGTGGGCTAGTGATCCTTCTGATCGCCGCTCGCTGTCTGCTTACTGTGTCTTTGTGCGGGCTGCTGTGCAGGCTCAGACCCTCACTCTTCACTATGTGCCCTCAGAGCTACAGTTGGCGGATTTCTTCACAAAGGCACAAACTCGAGCGCAACATGGGTTCTTTCTCTCCAAACTCCGTGTTGTTGAACCACCATGAGTTTGAGGGGGGGTGTTAGATGTGTATAGATTACTGTTCACCGTTTACTGTACACATGTATATGTACTGGCCCTTTGGCCCCTTTGCAAGTTAGTTGCTCATTCACAACAATATGTACCGCAACTCATGGTCCTTTTGGTTGGGATTTGGGAGGATCAGTACATCTGTGATATGGTCTTGAGCATCGAATTCACAACGCTGGACTGATACACATCATCCATATTTTACAAGTGCAAATCAACAGACCGTACATGATCGTTTTGTTCATTATAGACTCATAGTATAATGTGGACATGAATATAATTTGGAAAGCAACGTGGTTATCCTCTAGTTGTAACATGATTGGTGTCAAGTATTCTCCTCTTACAATCTTCCAATCCTAGGAGGAGGAACAAGAGCAGGGAATCGATCCAATCATTCAGCAGCACCCACAAACTTTTTGCGAGAAAGCACCATGTGTTAGTCAAAAAAGACACCCTTCATCCCATCTGGTTCTGTTGTGCCCAGGACAGGGCATCCAATGTCTATACCTCTCATGTGCACCACACATTAGCCATGTAGGGAAACAATATACTACATACAACCGTCCAAAGTAGAGTGTGCCAAGTCCTTGTGACTGGACATGCAGTTTAAATTGCGTTGCTATATGAGAAAAGACTGAAAGAACATGTAGAAGTGACTAATAATTAAAGGACGTGGGAAAATGCAGAGACTGGGGTCAAGAGGACTTGTGTAATGTGGGTGTGACGGGATTTTTCACCAGAATGTACCCTTTACATGTACAGTGTGCAATTAGAGGCAACCGCATTGTGATTATTTTTTTATTTGAAAAGAGGTTAAAATCTCGGGTTTTGCATCAAAATGATGCATACAACCATTTATTATTATAATAAAAATCAACAAAGCTTTATAAAAAATATATCGATCAACCCAAAACCTTCTTTCTATCGCTTCACACCTGCAAGCTTAATGAAGGGGTGGAACTGATCAAAGTCGTGCGCCCTAAGCTCACGCATGCATCATCCAAATTCGGAGGCCTTATTGATGGTCCAACGACGAGCCGGGAGTATAAACCGGTCTAGCAGACCCTCGATCAGTGTGCACAGTCAGAAACCGTCGTCGCTATCTTCCGCTAACTCATCTTCGAGAGGGGGTCAACGATGCAATGACCGTGTTAGGCCTGCCCTCGACGCCGCCACGACGCCACTGCCCTACGCGTGTCTACCATCACGCGTCCGTCGCCAGAATCTGCAGCGCCACGCCACCGGGACCCGCCGTCATGGATGCAGTCGATACGCATTGTGAATTTGTGATGAGTATGACCGTTCTTAGAGCAAGTATAATAAGGGGCTTATAGCCCGACTACATGGCACTTTTGTCTATGTGGAGGAGAGAGACATGCAAAAATGAGGGGAGTGGGCTCTCATGCAATAGCCCACCTCTAGGCGTGCTTCTAGACAAATGCAATAAATGTGAAGAGAGATAGAGAGAAAGAAAAAAAAGACATGCTAAGCTAACAGCCAGCTTATAGCCAACACTAACTCTTGATGACATGGCCCCCCTAGTCTGCTGTCGGCTATATTATTAACCACACTCTTATCTCTTGCTGAAACGCGCACATTCAGCTTCGCAGTTTCACATGAACGGAGGCGGCACACCCAGCTACAATCAGGACATAGTACATTTTCCCCCAGCAAAGTTGCTAATTCGCTAGAGCACGCACCTGGATGCTGTCAGTGTCACATTGAGGGAGGGGGCCCGGCCGTTTACTCTACCAACAGCCACTAACCAAACCAGCACAGCCACACAGATACTCCCGTCAGGACTAGCACCACCAAACCGTATTTACAACAGCGAAATACGTTAAGCTAGCCACGCAGCAGGTATCACCAATGGACTGTATATTAAGCTTCCATGTGAAGGCCCCGGACCGTCCAGGTGAAGGCGAGTTGAATAAGTAGGTAGAAAGCGACCGAACACGGCGGACCGGACGGCGTAGGGTAGACCGGTCGTTGCAGGGGACAGCTCTCCAGCTCCGTCAAGTGCGGTGACCGACGGCGACAAAGCTACACTCTATGCAACTGAGTTAACCCTGGCCGTCCGTACGTTCCAGAGAGATCGTCTACAATGTACTACTAAAACTAAAATATAAACTTTTTCCATACACCACCATGCATTTGTGATGGATGGATGGATGACTAGCCACACATGTCGTGTCTTGGTAAAAAAAAAATCATTAAACGAGAGTGTCAGCAGCAGCCTGCCGAGTGAAGAACTCCTCACTTCACTGGTGATCGAGCGATCGCTAGCACGCGTGCGCTCCTGTTGGAAGATCGGTGGTGAATTTGCATTTGCAGTACAGAGAAAACTGCCATTGCTATTTGCTAACTAACGACTGCAACCCAATCGTGTGGTCACGGTTGCAGAAAACTAAACTGAAATGCGAAGAACAAACAGGGCAAGAAATTTACACAAGCTTAGCTGCTACCGATTCTTTTTCCCAAACGCCTTCGCAAGGGGGGCAATTCACTTCACAGGATTATGGTGGTGGTGGTGCCACATTTCAACAAAGTTTTTCATCCAAAATCTACTGGCATCCAAACAAGGGGAAGAAAAGACCAAAACAGAAGGGAGGGGGAGGAAGAAGAAACTACCGCCTCCTCTTCCTCCCGGCGTTTCTTCTCGCATCTGCCCCGGCCCCCTGGGTCTCTCCGGATTCGGCTCTACTTCTGGGCGCTCGCCTGGCTGCGGCGGAGCGTATCCCGGTAGCGCACGAAGGAGTCCATGCGCTGCAGCTTCAGCTGGTGGTGGAACTTGTTGATGAAGTCGTCCGCGCGGGCGTCCACCTCGCCGCCGGCCTCCTCTGCCTCCTCCTCCGGCACGGGCTGCTCCGGCTCCGGCTCCGGCTCCGCCACCACGAGGGGACGGCGGCGGCGGCGCGCGCCGTCCCTCGACGTCGCCGGCCTGCGCGCCTCCACCACCGCGACGTCCTCCTCGGCCACGAAGTGCGCGAACGCCGACTTGTCGCTGGCCGACTTGCGCAGCCGCGCCGGCAGCCGGGGCAGCTCGGGCTCCGCGGCCGCCTCCGACACGGTCCGCTCCATCTGCGCGGGCTCCTGCTCCCTCCGGTACTCCGCCTCCGTCTCGAGACCCGGCGGGAACGCCTCGGAGCCCAGATCCACGACTCCGGTCACCGTGGGCTCCGGGGCGGGGGCGGCGGCGCGGGACAGCCTGAACGACCTGAGCCGGTCGAGCGCCATCGACGGCACGCGGGAGAGGCTCCTCCTCTCTCCGCCGGCCCCGGCCGCGTCCGCGTCCCCGTCTCCGTTCCCCGCCGCCGCTGACGTTACCTTGGATGTGACGGCGATGGTGCCGATGACGATGTTGAGCACGAGGAACAGCACCGCCGGGGTGAACCACCCGTGGACGGTGCTCCACAGCGCCGGGATCGCCACCTCCAGCATTGTTCGCCGCTTCTTCCCCTTCCTCTTCTCCGCGGAGGAGTGGGGTTTGGGTTTTGGCGTTTTGGAGGTGGGAAGCGGTGGTGGGGAAGAGAAGGGAGTGGGGCGTCGGTTATTTAAAGGAGGTGGGGACGTTTCGCGCACATGGTGGTAGGGGAAGGGAGTGGAAGGAAGGCCAGTTTTTAGATTTCAGATTTATATATCTTTCTTTCCTTTTCTTTTGAAAGAGGGTTTTATGCAATTCTTATCTCCATGACTGTGTAACACTTGGCCTTGTTCATTGTGAGTATTGATGGATGAGAAGTGTACAAAATGCAAATGTAAATATTTGGGAAGTTACTGGCCTTTCTAGAAAAGATTAGGTTTCAGTTTCGATGCGCGAACAATGATACATATGGATGGTGATCTGGCAAGTGTTCTTTCGGCGATCGGACGGATGCGAAAAGAAGGCGGAGCTTCCGATGTAAGAGATACCGCCGCGCGGAATTTACGGATCGAAGTAACGTTTTTGGCGTGATACTCGAGATTGTGACGATAGGTTGTATACGTATTGCCATTGTTTTGATGGATGGAGCTAAAATTTATGACAGACTGTCACTTTGAAAGATAGCCGAGGTGGGGACATTAGTCGGAGAGGGTTCTATGGAGAAAACGGCTCCTTACGGTGTCGCTACATGTGCATGCCTAAAACTAAGGGTGAGCCATGATACACGTGGATGTCGATCTGACAAGGGTACTTTCGGTGCTTGGATGGATGCGAAAAGAAGGTGCAACTTTTGAGGATAGAGATGTTGATGAGCGCAATTTATGGACTGAATTAACTTTGCTTGTTTTATATTGATCACGACAAAAAATTGTAAATGTATCGCCATTGCTTTGTTGGGCGAAATTAAAAGTTATGACAAACTATAAAGATGAAAAATGTATGAAATGGGAACCTTAGGTGAGGGTTATAGGGAGAAAACAACGAGAGGTGCATGCACCAAGGGTTTGGAGTGTTTCATTCTTATCTCCATGACTGTGTAACCCTTGGCTTGTTCTTTGTGAGCATTGATGGATGAGAAGTGTACAAATTTCGAATATAAATATTTGGGGAGTTATTGGCCTTTCTACAAAAGTTTAGGTTTTGAGATATATCGGCGTGCGAACAATAGTACACATGGATGGTGATCTGTCAAGTGTTCTTTCGGTGATTGGACGGATGCGAAAAGAAGGCGTAGATTTTGATGTTATAGATACTGCCACACATCATTTACGGACCGAAGTAACGTTGTGGCGTGATACTCAAGATTGTGACAAAAGTTTGTGTATGTATTGCCATTATTTTTATGGTGGAACTAAAAGTTTTGACAGACTGTCACCATGATAGATATCTGAGGTGGGGACATTAGTCGGAGAGGGTTCTACGGAGAAAACCTCTCCTTAGAGTGTCACTACATGTGCATGCCTAAAACTAAGGGTGAGCCATGATACACGTGGATGTCAATCCGACAAGGCTACTTTCGGCGCGTGGATGAATGCGAAAAGAAGGCGCAACTTTTAGGATAGAGATATTGATGAGCGCAATTTATGGAGTGAAATAACTTTGCTTGTTTCATATTGATCACGACAAAAAGTTGTAAATGTATTGCCATTGCTTTGATGGATGAAATTAAAAGTTATGACCGACTATCAACATGAAAAATGCATGAGATGGGAACCTTAGGTGAGGGTTCAAGGGAGAAAACCGCTAGAGGTGCATGCACCAAGGGTTTTGAGTGTGTCATTCTTATCTCCATGACTGTGTAACCCTTGGCCTGTTCATTGTGAGAATTGATGATGAGAGGTGTATAAATTTCAAATGTAAATATTTGGGAAGTTACTGGCCTTTCTAGAAAATTTAGGTTTTGAGATATATCGGCGTGCGAAAAACTGTACACATGGATGGTGACCTGGCAAGTGTTCTTTCGGTGATCGGACGGATGCGAAAAGAAGGCGTAGCTTTTGATGTTATAGATACTGCCGCGCGGAATTTACGGATCGAAGTAACATTGTGGCGTCATACTCAAGATTGTGACAAAAGGTTGCGTATGTATTGCCATTATTTTTATGGATAGAACTAAAAGTTATGATAGACTGTCACCATGAAAGATATCTGAGGTGGGGACATTAGTCGGAGAGGGTTCTACGGAGAAAACAGCTCCTTACGGTGTCGCCACATGTGCATGCCTAAAACTAAGGGTGATCTTACACGTGGATGTCGATCTGACAAGGGTACTTTCGGCGCGTGGATGGATGCGCAAAGAAGGCGCAACTTTTGAGGATAGAGATATTGATGAGCGCAATTTATGGAGTGAAGTAACGTTGCTTGTTTTATATTGATCACGACGAAAAGTTGTAAATGTATTGCCATTGCTTTGATGCACCAATGGTTTTGTGTGTTTCAATCTTTAATATGATGAAACATAAGGGTTATTGAAGGTTTCACATCGATTATCATCCAATAGCCTCCTTAACCCTTAGGTGGTGGCTCTTTTATAATATTGAAAGTATATCATGTTTAATTCCAAATCCCGTCAAGTTACAACATCTTAAAACCAACGTTCGGCCACTTAGAGCAAAGCGCAAATGACACAATCCAAGTTGTAAGAACTTACTGAATAGTTGCCCGTCAGGGCCTTTATTTAGTCATAGACATTACAATTCCTATCTCTATGACCGTATTGCGTTAGATTGTTCATGGTATGGACCGAATGTGTTGAAATAGGAATGCAATGATCTTCATGGTTGTTCCTTTAAAAAAATGTTTGAGTTTTGTCGGGGGGATGGTCCCCTGATATACCAAAGTCCACGACTCGACGAGATCTAGCAGCTGGTTGCCCTAATCCGGCTGGCCAACCTGTCCGGCTGCCCGAAGACGTGAAGACCTGGCCGGCTGGGCATCTGCCTGGTCGGCTGGCTGCCTTGAAGCCCTGTCCGGCTGGCCATCCTGGCCGGCTGGCCGCTTGTCCGGCTGGACGCCTGTCCGGCTGGCCACCCAGGAGCTATGTCCGGCTGGCCGCTTGCCAGCCAGACATGGAGGACCCGACAACGACGACGCCCGGTACAGTTGCCGCACGACGCCGACCACACCGACAAGACATAAAGGAGAAGGTCATACCGAAGACCCCGCCGACCCGGAACCGGCGGAGGCGGAGCCGGCAGGACAGGAAGCGCGCCACCCGGCTCCTCACGTCCCCGACAACGAGCCGACCAGACCGGCAGCGCGCCACCCAGCCTCGCACGTCCCCGACAGCGGCGCCTCCATACCGTGCGGCGTCCACTATGCATGATGGAAGAACACTGTGGGAAGGAAGAAGACTGTAGCCGGACCCGCCGGGTCCGGGTCGGGCAGCCGGCCCCCGCCTGTCAGTGTGTAATGAGCCGGACCCACATATGTACAGCGCCTCCTCAGCCCTATATAAGGGGGGGATGCGGCCTCCAGAGAAGAGAGGCCCCCGAGAGGTCGATGGTTCAGTTACTTAGTCGAGGAAACACTAGACTACTCACCCGGCCGCACCAGTCAGACCATCACATACAGCTCAAGAAGCAAGTTTGTAATCTATCCACCGTGAATAAGCAAGAACACAAGCAGGAGTAGGAGTGTTACCTCACCAGGAGGGCTCCGAACCTGGGTACATCGTGTATCAGTTCATACCTTAGTGCCCAATCCCGCTTGTAGATGCCGCCGGCTGTGCAAGCTGCTCCCGCACCTCACAAGCCTACACTTAGGCATATGTCCATACCACGACAAGTTCTGAGATACTTCAATTACTAGTTGATAGTACAAGTGGATTGTGATAATTGTGCTTTTTTGTGTAGAAGGAACAAAACAATCTTTGTTTTGATGTGTTAGGAATACTTATGTGACAATTTTATGAAGACATGGAATTTTAGTCGCGTAACATTTGAATATGTGAGGTTCCGAGAGAAAATATACAAATTGTGATCGCTTATGTGATGGAACTAAATTATTACCGTGGTGGTGACATACATACTGGTGTGTTGAGAAAATAGTTATGAACAACACGGTGACTCACACGTTACATGGTGCTAACTCATGAGCTTGAAAGATATTAGCAAAACATCAGATATGACATATATTTTTTAATCTAGTAACTATTTTGATTAACGCAGTAACTCACATGTTGCAGCTTAGTAACTCGGTGGGCTCAAAAAGTCTCACAGATAGGCCATGCCAAGATAACTTATTGAAGCCAGTAACAACGTGTGAACAACATGGTAAGTCACACATTGACCGGCCGTATGATAACTTGTGACCTTGAAAAGGTTGCCAAAACATTAGGAATGACATATGCTTTAAACCAGTTAACTATGTACTTACGGTTAGTCTGCTAACTTACACACTTCAGATTGGTAAATTCTAACCCGGATAAAAATTTATCAGAACATATTAATATAAGTCTAGTTTCGAAAATTCCGTCACAAACGATTTAGTGGTGAAAACGGATTTGAATCGGGCAAGCGGTCTGATCTATAAACCTTAATTTACGAAATATGAGACAATACATGATGACATAACAGTTTTTTCTTATCTTCATGCATGCAATTAGTTAGGTGCATGAAAATGTTCGTTAGTTTTGTCAGTTCTAGAGAACACAATTTGAGGAATACAGTCAGTGAATTGTGAGGAAAGATTACATAGAGCGTAAAAACTAAGCACATGAAGCATTGTCTAATCTAAAAAAAGCATTGATTAACCTAAAAAACATTGACTAAACACACTTGACCACACTATTATCACATCGACGCTAATACAGACGATGCGCTTGACGAGAATATACTCGATTGTATGTCGCCGGTCGATGAACAAAAGTACCATAGTCTCAGCTAGTGTCAACCTCTACATTTGTACCAAAGAGAGAATCAAGACTATTGTTCATTGTGACATTGCACAAGTACGTTTGGGTGCAGGGTAGGCCGACGGATCGAGATGGGAATCAACGGAAAACCGTGATGGCAAAACATGAAATTGGCAGCTAGTGGTTTTGCTTAACCGTTGGCGTGTTTGACCACAACTTTCCTCATTATCTCTGTGTTGTGATGCATATTAATTTGTTTTTACTATTTTTTTCTTCAAAAATGAGGATAACCTCGGTGTCTTCATCGACTGATGCAGACAATCATATACTATTAATTATTTCACATTCAGCAGCCAAACAAAATTGACACGAAAAAGAAAATCGAAAATTGTATGCCCCACCAGAGTAACTCTATCAGACAAGTACTAATCCTATGATAAAAGACCGAAACAAACGAAAAATACACAAGTTTTAGACTAAGCCTTAAATGTGGAATCGTGCGACGAGTCCAAACATAGATTGATCTTGACGATATCATCCCTAAACTCTAAGTTTCGAGTGAGCACCTTCAGCAAGGCACAACAAACGCGTGACAATGACAACACTAACTAATCGAAAATATTGTGCTAGGAAAGGAGAGAAGATGGAGAATAAAGGTAAAAAAAAAAGATGGAGAATACGATCTCACAAAATAAAAGAAGAGGACGTTCCTCTTCAAATAGTCGTCGCTCTGTGGTTAATCATATCGATCATGCCAGTAGAATAGAATAGTGTTTTACACGCCATCCTCGTCGATCGACAAGGTGTCATTTTTTTTGACATAGTACTAGCACAGGAGATTAAAATCATGAAAGCGGTTGGTGCTTAATTGGTAGGAGGGCATGTTAGCACCACGCGTAAAGTCGTAACCTAGGTAGATCAAAACCTAGAAACGAGATAATGCACAGTCGATTGACGGAAATAAGAGTGTGGCCGTGGATGATCCGCCGAGATCCCATCCCAGTGACACCTACCGCGGTACTGGCACACGCGGGTACCGTTCGATTGCTGACCGGCGTCGACGCTGATGTGAGCTGCCGGCCCGCCGTATAACGACATGGCCGGGCGGTCATCGGCGCGTCATGTGAAGTTTCAAATATAAGGAGCTTTTTTTTTACTCTGCTTGGTTAGTTATCGATTACTAAATCATGTCGCCAACAATTTCAAATACTCAAAGATAAAGACCACACTCTGTATAGTAAGCTAGAAATGTTGGTGATTTGGGGTAGTCGCAGTCTCACACACACTTCATTGATGGATCTTTTTTTTTAAACAAAGCAAAAAGCTTTGACCTGATCAGTTAATTAAGAGGAAAACAGTCCAATTAGTTAGAGAAAAAACTAGACAAAAACGAACACAACACCTAACGTTTGAAAAACGAGGGGGGATGCGTTCAGATTTTTTTCTTTTCGAAATGAGGTTGTCCCCACTCCCCAGCCTCTGCTGTGAAGCCGCTTGATACTGTTCGGCGAGCAAGAACGTCTACGAGAGGACGTCGATCAGCGTGAATGCGAGAGAACACTGTGGCACAATACATCAAATTGCATCACCAGTCCCGGATTGCCAAGGGAAGCACGAAACATCAACATCGCCTTCGGCAGCCACGCCCCAGTGAATACGCCGAATACACTCGTCAAACGGTTTGCCGAGTGCCACACCTGACAACTATTTGGTCTAGAACGAATAATGTTTTAATAATATGATAAAAGACTGAAAAAATAAACAAAAAATTATACAATTTTAGACTAAGCTTTATGGAAGAAAACACCACACGTAAGGTGAAAATAAGCTTTATGAAAATACGAGTCCAACCATAGTTCGATCTCAGCATTTCCATCTCGAGAACCGACTCTCAAGCCAACACCTTGAGCAAGACACTACACATGCGACGTGATCTCACCAAATAAAACAAGAGGACGAAGATCCTTTTTTTTGTTGCCGAAGCGAGGACGAAGATGCTTCATCGCTCTTCAATTAGTCGTCGCTCTGCGTTCACACCCGAAACGTGGACACTGACTTTGTTTAATCCTATCATATGCACGGCTTAATCATAACACGCCAGTAGAATAGCATCGAATTAGTTTACACAACACGCCGTCCTCCTCAATCGACAAGGTGTCAATTTTCTTGACATAGTAGCACAGGAGCACGGACTCGATGTCGCCGATTAAAATCATGAAATTAAGCAGTTGGTGTTCGGTAGGAGGCCAAGGCATGTTACCACCACGCGTAACCTAGGTAGAACTAAGGGTGTGTTCGGTTCTGGAATTCCAGGGAATGGAATGGAACGGTTCCGTTCCTCAGGACGATTCTTATGTTCGGTTCTGGGATGGAACGGAACGCACTGGTTCCACTGGAGGGAATATTCCTCCAATATGCGGAACCGACCGGTCCGGCCGATTCGGCCGGACGGGGTGGAATTGCACAGTGCGTCTCTCTAATTAATCAAGTTTAGCACTAATTAATCAAGTTTAGCACTAATTAATCGAAGATTAGGAATAATTAATCATGATTAAAAAATAATTAATCTCGATTAGGAATAATTAATCAAGATTACGAATAATTAATTAAGTTTAGGAATAATTAATCGTGTTTAGGAATAATTAATCGAGTTTAGGAGTAATTCCATTCTCATCCCATTCCATTCCATTCTTCCCCGTTCCAAAACCGAACGCAAGGATGAAACGGTTCCGTGACATTTTTTTGCCCGAACCGAACGCAGGGATGAAACGGTTCCGTGACCGTGGAATGGAATGGTTCCATTCCATTCCCTGCCGTTCCACAACCGAAAACACCCTAAGAGTGTGGCCGGCCGTGGATGAGCCGTCGAGATCAGACCTGGCCATCGGGCCGGGCTTTTTGCGGCCCGGCACGCGGCACGCGGAAAAAGCTCGGCACCGGCCCGGCCCGGCCCGTGGCGTGCCGTGCCCGTGTCGGCCCGTGAAGGAGAGGGGCCGTGCCTGGGCCGCGGCCTCAGGCACGCGTGCCAGGCCGGCACGGCCCGTTTAGCCTTTTTGCATTTTTTTTTTGCTTTTTTTTGCTTTTTTTTAACTGAAATTGAAAAAATAGAAAAAAAATACAAACAGTACGCGGGTTGACGTGCCGCGGGCCGGCCCGTTTAAGGCCTGTGCCGGGCCCGTGCCTCACTTCCAGGCACATGGGTTGGCCCGGCACGACACACGTGCTTCGCGGGCTGAAAGGTGTCGTGCCGGGCCAGGCACGTCAAGCCAGTGCCGGGCCTGTGCCGGGCCGGGCCGGCCCGTTGGCCAGGTTTGGTCGAGATCCCAGCTGTGACACCTACCGCGGTTTCCATTGATCGGGGGCACATGCGCGTGCCGTTCGATCTTTCGCGGCTGACCGCCGGCGACGACGCCGTATAACGACATGGCCGGGCGGTCGGTCATCGGCGCGTCATCTAAGTATAAGTCAATCAAAGATGCACGTCACGAAACCTAATGTTTCAAAAATAAGGAGAAAAAATGCGTTTAGCTGATGACTGCGCAACTGCTCGGTAATCATGTCGCCAACCCTAACCCCGTGACCTCTTGTGATCCAACCCTAACCCCGTGACCCCTGCGGCGGCGGCGCCGCGCCGCCCAGGGGATCCCACCGCCGCCAGCCCTCAAGCTCGCCTCCCTCTCCTCTCCCCTCTCCTCCGCCGCCGAGGGCGTCGCCGGCCAAAGGCTGCGCGGCGTGGCGGCGGCGGGGCGTCTCGCTGGGAGCGGCCAGGGATGCGAGGCGGCGGCCTCCTGTAACAGCCCCACTTTTGGACCCAGAAAATATGAGTAAAATTTTCACTTTTTGCATCTCATTTTCATCATGGCATATCTATTCAATTTTGCTTCTCATGAAATAATAAAGGGGCAATAGTTGAGAAACCAAATGGGAGAGGTAGATGGTAAACCAAGTTGCAAAACAAATACACATATTTGTCCAGGAAGTTCCAACAACTTCAAACATGCTGGTTGCCAAAATTAAATGCATTTGAAAATGCAAACAATTAAGTGAAGCCACATATTCAAGAAAACAAATTATGAAATATTGACACATGAAATGTTTTCCAAATGGGCTGAAACTTTTACCACAGGTTCTAAATGATATATGTGGGCTCTGTAAATTTTTGCAGAATTTTTAAAATTATTTAAGAGCCTCAATTAAATAGAAAGGGCTGCTGTTTCATTAAAGGAATAAAAACAGAAAAAGAAAAAGGGAAGAACCCTGACAAGGGGACCCCACATGTCATCCCTTCCCTGTGGCGACAGTGCGCCATGGCCGCGCCCCACCACGGCCTTCACCGCGGCCCCCTCGCGTCCATGGCCCCCCCTGGAGGCTTAAGAGGCGCGTCCTCGACCGCGTGCTCCTCCTCCCCTCCTTTTTCTCCCCGTTGCAGAACCCTAACCCTAGACGCGCCGATGACCGAGACCTAGCCGTGCGCCGCCGCACGCCGCCGTCGACTCCGGCCACCAGGAGCAGATCGAGCCGCGCCGAAGGGACCGCCTCGCCTGCCTCTTCTTCCTCGCCCCGGCAATCGGACAGGGGAGCTCGGGATCGACGCCTCCTTCTTCATCTCCTCCGCCTCCGTCCGCCGCATCACCGCCACGATTACGTCGCCGGCCGCCCTCCTCTCCCTCAGCCGAGCACCCACACGAGCTCAGGGTGAGCCCCTGGTCCTCCTGGACCCCTCCTCTCGCTCTCTCCCCCCCTAGTTCGCCGTTCCGCCACCGACCGAACCTGTGCCGCCGCTGAAGCTCACCGCCGGCGTCCCTCCGGTGACCTTTTGGTCACACCCCGCCGCCACCTAGGTCGTCTCCACGCGTAGATCGTTTTGGTAGCCGTCGTTAGGGCTAGATCGGCGCCCAGCGACGGATCCGTCCACGACATCGCCGTCGGTGACCGCGCGCTCGCGCCGGTCCTGGCCGCCCGGCGCCGGTCAAACCTGCCACTGGGCCTGCGCACCGACGTGGACGCCAACGTGGCCCGGCCCCGCTTGTCTGTCTCTGCGGCTAGCTCCACCCGGGTGCAAAACGGTTTCGGCCAAATTCTGGAATTAAATTCAAATAACAGAAAATGATGTTGAACTTCAAAATGGCATAACTTTTGAACCACTTGTCCAAAAATTGCAAATAATATGTCAAAATGCTCAGCAACAAAATGTCTACCTGTTGGTACCATTGGTTAATTTAATTGATCAAAATAAATTGCCTTTAATTGCAGAAGACTAAAATGGCAGAAATATGGTTGAATTTGTTAATTCCATAACTTTAGTTCTATATGTCCAAAAATTGTGTTCAATAGCTAAAAATGATCAGTGGACAATAAGCTATCACTCTATGCCATTTTTAGAAATTGGAGAAGTTAAAGTTAGTGCTGTTTACCAAAAATTGCTAAAATGGCAGATTTAAGTCCCGTTTTGATTAATTCATAACTTGATGAATAATACTTCAAAAATTGCAAATGATATACCAAAATGACCAGCAAAGCAAATGCTATCTACCTATGTTAATATCACAGCATGCAAATAACTTTTACTTTGATGTCATTTTCGAATTGGTTAAAATGATATCAATTGCTTAACCGTTTAAATCACTATTTCCTCACCGTTAATCGGAAAAATGCAAACAAGGTACCAAAATGATCAGTGGGTTAATATCTATCAAATAATGTCATTTTCATGCATATTTACCTCATATTTCAGTACTGGACATTTCGGATATTCACCTAATTCACTAAGTTAAAGATGGAGTTTTGACCCGTTAATCGCAATATTTATTTTAGGGGTTCCATTTAACTTGTGGGAGATGCCCAATACCTTTCCAATGCATAATATGACCATATCATCATGATTGTGCATTGCACCTTGTATTCTTGTTATTTATTTCCTTCTTGTGTTGTTTGTGTTTCGGTAGATTCTGGAGTCGAGGTTCCACCACAATACCTTGACAACCAGCGCGACCAGTGCTACCAGCAAGGCAAGAGCTAACCTAACCTTCTTGGCATATCTTATATTACCCAAGTATTTCATCCACCATATTATTGCATTCGATTCTGGTGACAAGTTTTGGTCAGTATATATAATATCCTATCACTTGCATGCTCCCTGAACCATTACCTGTTTCCCCACCTATGAACCATAGGTTGAAGTGTTGGCCGGAGATCAATCATATCTGTTGTATGTTATGCTTAGATATGCTTAGCCATGCTTAGTCGAATGCTTAAGTTGTCCGTTGATTATTTCCATAGTTGTGAAGTGAATGGAATGTTCGGACAGTGGTGGAGACTTGTGTTGATAATTAATTGCTAAGAAGGCTGGGATGAGTTGCCATCAGGGATGGTGTTTTGTCTCGTTCTGGCCCCTAGGTGCGAGTTCTTTACCTCTTGAACCAAGACTAGCGTGCTTCCAAAGGTGGGAGTATGGGCTCCTTACTAACCGAATAATTAGTGCGGGCGTATCCAAGGGTCCTCTAGTTTGCGCTTTCCATTTGCGAGTGTGTGGCCGGTGATGATGGTGATGATGATGATGGATGTGATAGGAGTGGCGATGGGGCAGGGTGTTGAAATAGGCGCTGAACTTGTCCTGTCGTCACGATGGCCCTTGGATAGTCTCATGCTCTGTAAAGGTTTAACCGCGCCCGCCCTGCCGGCTTTCCCCGGAAGAGAGCTAAATTGCATAGGCAAGGGGTCGGACGGTACCAATGGTAAAAACAGTACACCCCTGCAGGGTTTAATCTTTTCGAAAAGCCATGTCCGCGGTTATGGACAACTTGGGAATAGACGATAAGATCATAGAAAACCTTAACCTTAATTGATATGGCAGCTAGAGGTTGCATAATCAACGTGTGATAAAGGTTCATTTCCTCGAGGGTGATTCGAGGGAGTGCCTTGGTGGAGATAAGTGGAGTTGCTGGATACAGTAGGTTCCCCGTGAACCGAAGAGGAAAAGTTTACTCTTATCCCCTTATGAAAACCTTCTGATTAGACGATGCCATGAGTCCTAGCCTTCGGAAGGAAAAACTAGCTTTATGCAAAACAACCACTTATATAGCTTTGAAGCCTCCGTCAGCATTGGGCCTATATCGCCCTACTAATTCTTGCGAGTACGTCGTACTCAGCCTTGCTTTGTTGATTATTACTTGTTTTAGAGGAGGACGTCACCGAACTGGAAGGTGGGTTCTACGTTGACTTCGACGAGTAGTCTGGGGTTCCCAGGTGGCAGCTTGGGACGTCGTGGAACAAGCTGGCTGGGAATTGTTTATCTGTAGGCCTCTTAGGCCATAATTTGGATCTTGTTGTTTAGACAACTTTAATTTGCTTCCGCTTGTTGTAATGATGGGTCAGTGACCTCTGATGTGTCATTTGCTATCTTTCTCAATTATATGAGTTGAACTATGATATCTTTGTGTCGTAGAGTCTGTGATGTGCCAGTTCGTTCCACAAGTCTCGGTCTCTTTACTATACATGGAAGCGATGTCTGAGCTTATGGCATGATTGAGGTGTTGTGTGCCGATGATCCATTCCGAGCACACCTGCCAAGGAGTATTGGCCTGGGATTGGTAAACCCAGTAACCCTCAATTGTGTAGCATGACCGGTTACACAACGTTCCACTGTATAGTTCTGGGGTCGGGGCGCTACACCTCCTCATCTCTGTGTTCGCGGTGATGCGCCGGGACGGCGGCCGGAGAAGCGGTCGCAGTGGCGGGGGGTTGAGTGTGCTCGATCTCCTTCGCCTACCGACGGCAACGACGGCCCGCGGTGTTGCCGCATCACTAGGACGCCGGGGCGGAAGCCTCGGACATGGCAGCGGCGATCTACTCCTCCGGAGGTGGTCGGCCACGTTGGGATCTGGTGTGGGGGATCTTGGGATCCTACACCGATCTCCGGCGAAGAAGATCCGGTCGACGACAAGATTGGGGTGACGGACAGCCGGTGCAAATCGCGCTTCGACCTCGGTCTTGACGGACGATGGCGACGTCGCTTGGCGTCGTTACCTTGTCGAAGGCATCGTCTTTGCTTGTCTCGTCACTTCACTCGGCGAGTTGTCTGGTGGTGCGACTGCCGGTGAAAATCGCGCCGGCTTCGGCCTTGGCGGACGATGACGGCGTTTTTTACATCGGTTCTTTCTCGAGGCATCGTCATTGCAGTCTGCATCACCATAGCTCGTGTTGCTCCGGGGGAAACCCTAGATCTGGGTCTACTCTCGGATCGGATGATGGCGGCACCGTTGGTGCCGTTCCCCTCTTGAGGGCATCGTTTTGGAGTATAACTTGGCTGGAAGGATTTCGAGGTAATGTGGCGTTTCATCTACCGCCTTGCCAACGGTGAGCATCGGCGGCATGGTGCGGAGTCTCGACGATGGACGCGTGATGATGGACGCGTGCAGCACGGTTGTGCTGTCTGGCGCCGTGGCAGCTTCGACGGCAGGCCTGACAAGGTCATTGCATTGATCTCTCCTGAAGATGGGTACGCGGAAGACGGCATCAGCAACTTCTCAGCGTGTGCAGTGGCGTGCGTCGAGTGTCGGCTGGACCGGTTGGTGCTCCCAGCTCGCTGTTGGGCGGCTTGATGAGGCCACCGGATTTAGATGATGTGCGTCGGTGAGTGAGGTCAGAGCATGTGGCTCTGATCGGTCCACCCCCTTCATCAAGCTTGTAGGTGTGGCGAGGTTTCACCTAGATGGTGGCTTCCGGTTGATTGATGTATCTCTTTGTAAGGCTATGTGGTTTATGTTTTTATCAATAA
Organism: Puccinellia tenuiflora; assembly: GCA_012064385.1. Lineage (NCBI taxonomy): Eukaryota > Viridiplantae > Streptophyta > Magnoliopsida > Poales > Poaceae > Puccinellia > Puccinellia tenuiflora. The sequence goes on along the minus strand of QRDG01001498.1, from coordinate 43,257 downwards.
GAAGAAGGTTGCGTGCATCCTTTGGATGCAGAGGCCGGGGGAACTCCCTCCATTTCTATAAAAAAATGTCGCCAACAACTTCAAATATTCAAACACTCGAAGATAAAGACCACACACTATAACATGAGTTTTTCTTCTACAGTCAACGCTCTAGAAATGCTAGTGATTTGGGGTCGTCGCAGTCTCGTACACACTCCATTGATCGGTCGTTAATTTTTTTAAACGAAACCAAAAGCTTTGCCTTGTTCAGTTAATTAAGAAAGAGTGTGTGCCTTTTTCTGAATCTGATTCCCCGTTTTTAGGGTTTTATAGTCCTCGGGCGACGCACCGGCGCCGCCGCGAGTTTTGATCGTCGTCGGCCTTGGCGCTGCGTTCGTGAGTTAGAGACCATGGGCGAACCCTCTTCGAGGGGATCTTGCCGACAGGAACAGATGGAGCCGAGCCAACTCCTGGAGCGGCTACACCTGGAAGAGGACGAGCTGGACAACCTTGTCTGGGAAGATGAAGTGGATGATCTGGAGGATAAACCCAAGTGGCTCGCTCTTGCGCGAGTCTTGACTGACGAAAGCATTAATCAGGGTGCTCTGATCGGCGATATGCGGGGAGCGTGGAATCTTGCGCGTGATGTGGTATGGAGACGAATAAACCCTGATCTGTTTTCGGTGCAATTTAATTGTCTGGCAGATTGGAACAAAGCTTTGCATCAAGGCCAGTGGGATTTCCGTGGATCGGCGCTGCTGATCCAGGAATATGATGGTTTCTCCAACCCTGAAAGTGTTAAGTTAGATCGGATAGAGACTTGGAGTCAGATTCATAAGCTTCCTGATGGTGTTCTAAAAAAGAGAGCGTTTGTGGAGAATATGGCCAAAAGAATTGGTGAAGTGCAGGAGATCCAAATTGAATTACCCAATGGATTTGTTGGGCAGTTTATACGAGTTCGTGTTAAGTTGGATGTTAATAAGAAACTCACTAGATTTGTTAGCTTCTCGAAAGGGGGAAAGACTGAGTTCTTCCGGGTCAAGTATGAGAAACTCCCAAACTTTTGTAATGCATGTGGGATGATGGGACACTGGCACGAGGAGTGTGGTACGGGAGAACTCGATGTTTCTAAGTTTGAATGGGGCCCCTTTATCTTGGCTCTACGGAGGGGGAGAGGGACTGGCCGAAGCTTTGGTACTGGTCGTTGCTTTTCTGAAGCAAAAGATATTGATGGAGCAACAGGGCGTAGAAGGGGTACTAATCCTTTGAGGGGTAGAGGACAGTGGAATACCAGCTATAACAATTCGAGCTTTGATCCGGAAGTTCAGATGGATCATGATGGTACCAATGACGCCCTAGGTGAGGATGATGTGTTGGCCCACAACCAAAACTTGCTCCGCAAGCGTCTGGCTATTGATGGAATCCCTGCACAACATAATTCTCCATCGGACGAAGGTTTAAATCCTTCAGTTGGTACACGATGGCAGCAGTCAGGAGGAGGAACCAGTGTTGAATGACATCGGAAAACCTACTACTCCTCAGAAGTCAAAAAATAAGAAGAAGACGAAGTTGCTTGATGGAACAACACTGGACAAGAGTTCAACTAAGATATCGGCGGCCTCTGAAGAGGCTGACCGGACGGAATGAAAATACTAGTGTGGAACTGTCGCGGTATGGCCAGTACCGCGGCCTGGCTCTCCTTGGTGGAGCTCCAGGTTAAATTTAGGCCGAATGTGATTTTCTTGTCCGAATCGCATTTGAACAAAGTTAGGGCAGCGAAGTTGAGAAGGAAATTGGCAATGGATCAGTTTGCGATTTTGGAAAGTGATGGAGCGAGTGGGGGGCTTCTCCTCTTCTGGAAGGCCCCAGTGGTAATTCAACCGATGGATATTCAAGCAAATTTTATCGATGTTGCAGTCTGTAACACGCAAGATGATCCATGGAGGTTAACCTGCTTTTATGGTGAGCCGAAGTGGGAGGATAGACATCTAACTTGGGATTATTTGCGTAGTCTAAGACAAAGCGCAAATTTGCCCTGGGTTGTCATTGGTGATTTTAATGAAATTCTTTATTCGCGTGAGAAAGAAGGTGGTGCTCCTAGACCCCTTCGTATGATGCAAGCCTTCCGTGATACTCTGGCTGAATGCGCTCTTGAGGACATGGGGTATGAAGGTGACCAATTTACGTGGAGAAGAAGGAATATCAGAGAGAGACTTGACAGAGGTGTTTGCAATGGAGGTTTCCATGGTTACTTTCCGGGAGCGAAAATTGTCAATGTTGAACACCACAAATCGGATCATAGACCTTTGCTATTAGATATTGAAGGAGATGACTTCACCGGCTTTCGAAGGGCAGGGGGTGTAAAGCCTTTTGAGGCACGTTGGCTGCAAGAGCAAGATGTGCATGAAATTGTAAGGCAAGCTTGGGACAGTACACATGCAGGTTCCGACTTCGCGTTGCGGACTGCAGCTGTCCATAAAGAGTTGCACATTTGGGATAGAACGGTGCTAAAAGAGCCCCGTAATAAGCTAAAAGAATTGAATAGAGAGTTAGAGGAACTTAAAATTGGGCCAATGTCGGATGCTAGTAATACTCGTCAACGTGAAATCCAAGTGCAAATTGAGGAGCAACTTGAAAGAGAAGAAATTTACTGGGTACATCGAAGCCGGGCAAATTGGCTAAAACACGGGGACAGAAACACCGGGTTTTTCCACCACTTTGCATCTGCACGGAAGAAATGTAATGCTATTAAGAAACTGAAGAATAACGATGGAATCTGGGTGGAAGGAGATGCCCAAATAAGCTCTTTGGCGATTGACTATTTTAAGGACTTGTTTACGGCTGGAGTTCATGTGCCTGTGGTGGATGTTCTACAAAAAGTTAAACCAATTGTTTCTGATTATATGAATGAAGCTTTGACAGCTCCTTATACCGAAGAAGAAGTTAAGAAAGCGTTGTTTGCTATTGGAGACTTAAAGGCACCGGGCCCGGATGGTCTACATGCGATCTTTTATAAGAAATTTTGGGATCTGCTGGGGGTGGAACTTACAACAACTGTCTTGACGGTGTTGAACAATGGGGTTATTCCAGAGGGATGGAACTTGACCACCATAGTGCTCATTCCGAAGGTGGACGTCCCAGAAAACATAACCCAATTTAGACCGATAAGTCTCTGCAATGTAATCTATAAGGTCATATCTAAAGTGATCGCTGCTAGGCTAAAAGTTCTGTTACCTGACATTATTAGTGAGAATCAAAGTGCCTTTGTGCCAGGTAGGATAATCACATACAACGTGATAGTTGCTTATGAATGTTTGCATACCATGAAGAAGAAGAAGAAGAAGAAGAAGAAGAAGGTGGGAAAGAAAGGAGTTTGTGCAATAAAGCTTGACATGCATAAGGCGTATGACCGCGTTGAGTGGGTTTTCTTGAAACATATTTTGCTTTGGCTAGGCTTTGCTCCTCAATGGGTGGATCTTATCATGTCATGTGTCAGTTCGGTTGAGTATAAGGTACGAGTTAATTCAAATGATTCAGAGACTTTTTTACCAACCCGGGGATTACGGCAAGGGGACCCTCCATCCCCTTACCTCTTTTTGCTTTGTACTGAAGGGCTTTCAGCTTTACTAAAATATGAGGAATAGCAAGATAACTTAAAAGGAGTGCAGGTATGCCGAGATGGACCCACTATCACAAATCTTTTGTTTGCTGATGACTCTCTCATGTTGATGCAAGCTGATGCGGATAATGCAAATTGCATCGGGCCAGATGATTAGTGAAGCTAAATCTTCGATATTTTTCAGCCCAAATACAAAAGTAGAAGACAAAGCTATAGTTTGTCAAATTCTGAATATTATGACGGAATCCTTGTCCGACAAATATCTCGGACTTCCATCCATGATAGGTACGGATCGGACTGATTGTTTCCAGCACATTATTGATAGAATTGCTAAACTTGTAAATGGGTGGAAGGAAAGAATTCTAAGTTTGGGAGGTAAAGAAGCTCTTCTCAAAGCGGTTGCCCAAAGCATCCCAACGTATGCGATGAGTGTGTTTAAATTCTCGAAAAAAATCTGCAAGGGAATCACTGACGCAATATGTCGTGGATATGGGACATGGGTATCAGCATGAAGTCGGAGCGTGGCCCATCAGGGGGAAGCCTAGCAAGCCGACTCCACAGTCAGATTAGGACAAGGACTCACCTTGCCAAACTTGTAATAGAAGAATAGTTTGTATCCAACTAGGACTCGACATGTAAGCCAGCCTCCTCCACCTTTATAAGGAGGGGCAAGGCGCCCCAAGAGGGCACGTCCAACATAGAGGGAACAGAGGACTCAGAGCCTCAACTCCCGACCTATACAATAGAGGAGCCGCCTCATCGGCGACTTCCACCATGAGAGGAATAAGATCTAGCCACAAACAGCACGTAGGGATATTACCGGATGATGTTTCCCGGGTCCCGAAGCTGTATAAATCCTATCTCCTGTATCGTTCATCTACTAACCCATATCGACGATGCCCGCGCGTACATAGTCCCGTATCTTCACCGTTGATCTAAACCATCGACATTGGCGCCCACCGTGGGGCTAAGTGCGCGTGGATTCAAAATTCGATGGGTCAAATCTTCATCAACAACGGCGGCGAGTTCATCACCGCATCGGTCAAGCGACTCGGACGTCAAGGTCTTATCCACAGACGTGGGGGCTCGACATCATCACTGCCTTCGCGTGCGTTTGATTCAACGTACAGGATCTGGAAATCAGCTATCACGGCGTCATATCAACAAGGTCGCACAAGCCGGTTTCATCTAAAGTCGCCCGCGATCAGATTCAGCTGGAGCCGGAATTCCAAGATGTTACGGAGACGCAAGGAGTCGGCCAGATCGGAACCTTTAGGCCCGCGCAAGGAAAGAAAAGGAGTCGCTGTCACTTGGCGAGGTCGCGCGGGGCGAGTCCCGCGTGGTATGTCCATCAGGACTCGGAATCAAAAGTCGCCAGAAGCCAGCTTCAACTAGTATTGTATGTTTTTGACTCGTACACGGATCAAGTCAGCTGATTTAAAAATCAAGGAAAAGAATACTACCCGGAGTAGGATACATACATACAAGCCCATGTGTGATTCGGATGCCAAGGAAGAAAAAAAAAAAGCAAAGCGATCAGGGAGCTAGCTTACCATTGTCTGGATTACACGTGAAGAAAAAAAAAAGAGCAAAGCAGATCACGTACATATCAACATCACGAAAGAAGAAAAGCCGGGTCAAGAGGACTCGGACAGCAAGGCGAGCCGGCAACCGGGTCTAGTGGACTCGGACGAATTCGACGACGACACGCAAGTCGGCAACCGAGTCAGGAGGACTCGGACGATCACGCCTTCGACGAGTCGGCCTCGACGGTTCGCGGACAGACTTCAAAGAGCTAAGTCATCTTTTAATTTAAATTTTATATTTTATTTATTCAGTCAATTAAATAAAACCTGCGCCTTTGGGTCAATTCCGAGATATACATATTTGGTTTGTGAGGAAATTGCAGAGATCATCCAGAAGATTACAAAGCTTAATTACAACCAAATCTCAAAATTGGGTTCTTTAGAACCCGCCATGGATTTCTAAAACGTCGAGTTCTCGAATAGCTCGCACCAGATTTATTTTAAGTCGGGCTATTCTTTGCTCGCAACGAATTTCTCAAAGTCGAGCTATCTATTGATCGCAACGGATTTTTCAAAGTCGAGCTATCTATTGGTCGCAACGGATTTATCAAAATCAAGCTCTCTATTGCTCGTAACGGATTTATCAAAGTCGAGCTATCTAAATGCTCGCAATGGATTTCTTTAAGTCAAGCCATTTATAGCTTGCATCGAATTTATTGGAAAGATTTATTTACACCCACAAAGGGATTTCTAAAAATATCAATGTCTCTACTCCAGCTTATATATCACCAACGAGCCTAGAGAGCTCCGCAATACCAACGAGCCCAGAGAGCTCTGCAATACCAACGAGCCCAGAGAGCTCTGCAACATTATAACATGATTATTATGATCAAAGGGATAAAGCCGGCTTCTCTACAGTAAGAGTTTTGTCGAGACACCTAGCAAGTGTGCCTTTATTAACTTTGATCATTAGGTCCTTGGGGGCTTGTCTTTCAGAAAAACTCAAGCTTTAGACTCATGGACCTGGCAAAGAAGCCAACTTGTTCCTGATTTTAGCTGGTAAGTTAGATGCAACCCGCACAATATGGACAATCTACAGGCATGACTTGTTTCGAACTCCTATGAAGCCTAAAAGACTTAGGAGATTGCGATCTTGTCAGCACAAACTGTTAGAAAAGCCATGCAGGGCCTACTTATTCATCGGTATAAATTCAGAAGGGTTATAAGAACCAAAAAAGACTTGTATACAAGGATTCTAGCATCACAACATCAAAAGCATAAGTTTTTACGCCAGAAGCTGGACAAGCGGCACAAGTTAAGTATTACACCTCAATAATCATCGAGCACATAGCTTTTGTCAACGTTTTATTGAGTTGCAGGAGCCGGAGCAGCAGGAGTTTAGTTTTTCTATCTTGTCACAAGAAAGTACATGAGTCCCAAGCTGTTCGCTACAACAACTCAGCACTTGGGGGCTACATGTTATCAGTTGAAGTTAAAGGGAAGTTCAGAAGTTGGGAGCTCCAAGTTGTCGCAGGCCAACAACTCGGTGCTTGGGGGCTACTCACGGATCAGATTTTTCTACAAGTTAAGCATCAATCAAGTTCAAAAGTTTTTAGCTCCGAGTTACTGCAGGCAGACAACCCGGCACTCCTGCACCGTTCAAAGCTTAAGGACATGAGTTATACATCAAGGAGTCCCAAGTCATCGCAGGCAAACGACCTGGCACTCGGGGCTACATCATCTGAAAGTTATGAGTTATCAATACAAGCTCCAAGCTGTTACAACTTAACAACTCGGTGCTTGGGGGCTATACATATACCGGTGTAAACAAGCTCGAGCAAAGTCATACAACTCGTCAAAAGGATTCGGAAAAATTCCGACTCGTTTCAAAACGAGCCGGCAGGAGAAGTCGGCCACATCTACACACAACTCGTCAAAAGGACTCAGAGAAAATTCCGACTCGCATCAAACAAGCCGGCGGGAGAAACCGGCAACATGTATGCCAACAACTCGGCAACATCTACGCCAACAACTCGGCAACATCTACATCGACAACCCGGCAAAGTCTACATCGACAACTCGGCAAAATGCTAAGTCGGGTGTTGCGACATCATCGACATCTACGACTCGGCAAGCACTACATCTACAAGCCGGAAAACGACTCGGCATGGACTCCGTATCCCAAGAAGACAACATCTACAACAAATCAAGACCTTCCGCATGACTCTGCGAGTCACTCGAAAGCTCGGGGGCTACTGTCGTGGGTATGGGACATGGGTACCAGCATGAAGTCGGAGCGTGGCCCATCAGGGGGAAGCCTAGCAAGCCGACTCCACAGTCAGATTAGGACAAGGACTCACCTTGCCAAACTTGTAATAGAAGAATAGTTTGTATCCAACTAGGACTCGACATGTAAGCCAGCCTCCTCCACCTTTATAAGGAGGGGCAAGGCGCCCCAAGAGGGCACGTCCAACATAGAGGGAACAGAGGACTCAGAGCCTCAACTCCCGACCTATACAATAGAGGAGCCGCCTCATCGGCGACTTCCACCATGAGAGGAATAAGATCTAGCCACAAACAGCACGTAGGGATATTACCGGATGATGTTTCCCGGGTCCCGAAGCTGTATAAATCATCTCCCGTATCGTTCATCTACTAACCCACATCGACGATGCCCGCGCGTACATAGTCCCGTATCTTCACCGTTGATCTAATACATCGACACAATATCTCATTATTGGTGGGGTGATGAGGAGAACCATAGGAGAATGCATTGGTTTGCCTGGTGGAAAATGTGTGTGTCGAAAGGGCAAGGAGGTATGGGGTTTCAAGATATTCATTGTTTTAATTTAGCTCTTCTTGCTAAACAGTGCTGGAGACTGCTTGAGTATAGCGATTCTTTATGTGCAAGGGTTCTGAGAGCAAAATACTATCCAGAGGGAAATATTCTACAGGTTAGTCTTAAGAAAGGATCCTCATATGTGTGGCAAAGCATATGGGCTGGGGTACAAACTTTTAAGAAAGGGTGTATTTGGAGAGTTGGTGATGGTATGGATATTAATATCTGGGATGACTGTTGGATCCCAAGTAGCCCTGACAGAAGGGTTATCACTCGCCGAGGAAACATTGTTTTAACTAAGGTACATGAGCTGATCGATCCAATCACGGGTAGCTGGGATGAAGATCTGATATGAGAGAATTTCTGGGACATTGATGTCCACCGAATACTGCAGATTCCCCTCCCAAGACAGGATATAACAGATTTTGTGGCATGGCAATATAACAAAAATGGGAGGTTTTCGGTTAAATCAGCATACTATGTCGAATGGGAAGCTCAATACGCTGAGAAATTAAGATCTACAAATGGCCAAAGTTCAGCTTATGTAAATCTTGTGTGGAAGGGTTTATGGTCTTTGAGAGTTGCAGCAAAAATAAAAAAAATTCATGTGGCGTTGCATGAATGGATCTGTTCCTTGTTACTGTATTCTTGCAAACCGACATATGAGGACTAGTGGGCAATGTGAGATTTGCAAAAAGGGTGCTGAGGATATAAGACATATGCTTTTTGATTGTAACCGGGTGGACAGTATCTGGTCTGAATTGGGCTTGATTGATATGCTCACTCAGGTTAGGACCGTGGACAGATGTGGTTTCTGCAATGATCGAATCAGCCCTATGTGACAACAGATATCAGAGAATTTATATGGAACCAGTCTGTATCACTGATGTCTTCTCTGTTGCTTGCTGGTACTTGTGGTGGCAGCGTCGGCAAATTGTGAGAGGTGAGAATGTTCTGGATATTAAGAGGACGGCGCTTTCTATACAAGCGCTTGCAATGAATTTTGCCCCGGCTAATAAAAAAGGCGAAGTGATTAAGAAGCATGGGAAGTGGACTAAACCTCCCCAAGGTCACCAAATTCTGAATGTAGATGCTTCTTTTATCAATATGGACCGAACTGGTGCTGTGGGTGCAGTTGTGCGAGATGACAATGGATCCTTTGTAGGTGCTTCTTGAAACAAGTTTCTAAATGTTTTTGATGCTGAAGTAGCGGAAGCAATGTCTCTAAGAGAGGGCCTTCTGGTGGCTAAACGTCTAGCCTGCCACAATCTTCTTGTCTACTCGGACTGTGCATCGATTGTGGAGGCTTTTAATTCTAGGACAAGTTTATCTTCGGTGTTGATACGTCCATAACGTATCTATAATTTTTGATTTTTTCATGCTAATTTTATGCTTTTAACACTTGTTTTTATATTAAGTTTATGATTTATTTGGACTAACCTACTAATAGTTGCAAAAGTGCACAATATTCTTGTTTTACACTTTGATGTGTAGGAATTATCAAAAATACAAAAGGAAACCTTATTGAAGTCGAATTGGGACTTTCCTGAAAACTCTTTTTGAATATTGTCACGTACCGGACAGAAGATGACTTCACATGGAAAAAGTTTGGTCGCAAAAGTTGTAGGGAATTTTCTCCTAATGAATATGGACATAAAATTCGGTCCAATCCGAATCCGGAAGGCCGAGATAAGCCCGATCTACTGAAACCCTAGATGGGATGACGAAAATCCGAGAAGGTATATAAGGGGAGGAAACCTAGGTCGTGAAGGACCCAAGACCCACGAATTCCAGCCACCAAAGCCACGTTTTTGCCTCCCCCATGGATCCCATCTCCATGGGGGAGGGCTCCCTACATCACCAAGAATCCATGGAGGAAGGAGGCTAAGGGGTGGCACATCCCATGATGGCCGGCGGCGCAGGGGGGAGTCCCTGCGCCACCGCCGGCCGCCGGCGCCGCCCTGCGCTCCTCGCTGCCCCTTCTTCATCTTCACTGCCATCTCCATCGCCATCTCCATGTATCTATAGTGGTTCATCCTCCCACACAACCTTGTACCATCTATCAGTGGCGGAGATACGCAGTGACTATGTGGTCAAGCGACATCACAAAAATTTGATGAGCAAAGAAATATTAGCTATGGGTACACCAGAATTGACCCCATTAATCCTAGTTCTTCACATCATTCTAGTTTTATTTGAGCTTTGACAACACTGGCTCCTAGTCCTAGCTCCGCCACTGCCATCTATGTAAACATGGTGTTTGATGCTATAAATCATTACCCTTTGATCTATGTCATGTCTGTGTAGTTTACTTTGTCCTATGGTTGGATAGTTGAATATTTTTGGTTTATTCGAGTTGTATGTTGATATGGTACAGTCCTTTGATGCCATTATATTTATGTGCGCATAGATCATCATAGTGTTTGTAGTATGTGTAAGAAGAAGGGGGAAGTTCTGTCGGATTTACAGAAACCTAAGAACTCGAGCCTGAATCCTACACGTATGGGATAAAGAGGACCTTAAGCTTAATGCTATGATTGGGGAAACCTTAATGAATTGTTAGTATTTGCGGAAACTTGCTAACGTTCCAATCATATAGTATGTGTAATCACAAGTAGTTGAGTACATGTATATTTGCCTCTCCCGCATAGAAAACTGCATCGAACACGATGGACTAAGTAACTTCACTAATTAATCTTAGACAATTCCATCACACTTTTCATCACTTTTCCACACTCATGCTACTGTTACTTTATATTACCTTATTGCTGCAGCAACTAACTTTACTTCCGTACTCTTTATTATATTGCAAAACTATCGTTTCACACCCGTACTGTTCCTCTAGTTTTATTTCCTAGATAGAGTAAACGTCTAGTGTGTCCTCGCTGGGTTCGACACTCTTATTTATCGAAAAGGATACACACGATCCCCTACACTTGTGGGTTATCAGGTGTCAGGCAGTATTCTGGAGGATTGCCGGGATTTTGCGAAGGATTTTGGTAAGGTTACAGTCCAACTCTCCATTAGAGAGTCTAACGCTGTGGCCCATGAGCTAGCTAAGTTTGGGAGGGATAATCCACCGACCTTGTGGTGTGATGTTCCTCCTGATTTTAATCTACCAATTCTGGTTAAAGATGTAACAATTGTAAATGACTAAAAGCAGCAAGTGGCGCACTCTTTTCCTTATCAGGGTACCTAAGGGGACTGGAAGGTTTTTAATGAGGCGGTTTGCTTGCTTATTTTATACATATTGATTCTAAGTTTCAAAAAAAAAAGTGTGTGTGTGCGAGAACAATGGATTGAACTTCAATTGTAATTGAAGTGTAATATACAAGTTTAATCTACACACTTGTAGATTAAAACTTAGTTACTTTCGGGAAGTTCGCAGATATACATTTAAATGTGTAGAAGTAGCTTGAGAGCTAGAAATTTCAAAATATTTGGACATTAGCTATCCAATATGGTCCACTTGTCTGAAAATGGGATAGGTGTCATTTTGCACCATATTCTTGGCATTTGATTCACACAAAAAAATCTTTGGCACTTCGAAATTTTTTGTCACAAAAGTTGAAAACCTTGTTTGCATAACTTTTTAGCATGGTAACATATAACTATATGTCAAAGATAGTTACATTATAATGAACCATATCATGGATATATCCATGACGTTGGTCATTTTGTTTGAAAGTCAAGAATGTTCATACACAGTAGGCCGTTTTGTGGAGTTTTTTTTGAGATGTTAAAATCATGTTTTTCATTTTTTTCTAGCAACTACTCTTTCTGTACCAAAATATAAGATGTTTTAGGTATCTTATATATGGGCTACATACGGATATAAATCAGTGAATCTACACACTAATACGTGTGTAAATACATCCATATAAGAAAAAATGCGAAAACATCTTATATTTTGGTACGGAGGTAGTCGTACGCATAACATACTCCATGCAAAAAAGGACTACATTTTTTATCTTCATTTTCTTTGATTCTTATTTTTTTAAAGGTCAAAATTGTCGACATAACTACTCATGGCAAGGGCATTAAAATTTGAACACCCCTTGGTACTATTCCATAGAATCCTTTTTGGATACCTTAAATGATTTTAAACAATTTTTAGACTCCAAAGCAGGACATGCTTGTAATTCATATTTGTATTATTTTCAGAAAACTGGCAAAACAATTATTTCAATGGTCAAAAGTAACAAAGAAACGAGAAAATCCTTAATATTTGGAATTGGCTATCCAGTATGGTCTACCATGTGTTAAGTATATGGAATGATACTTATCTGCGTCACAAATCTCCACATCTTTATTCTTTCTAGAGAAATATTGATGTTACTGTCACACATGAATATTTAGAAGACCTTTTCCACCTTCCTCTAAGTAGAGAAACTTATCAGGAATTTCTCCAATTGGAAGAAATTTGGATGATGTCAAACAAATTAGTTATCTGGCTCAACATGATGTGTGGACTTATAGTTGAGGAAATGACTTAATATCTTCAAAGAAGGCTTACAATGTTCTGATTGGATCTCAGCAAACCTCTCCTCAATTTTCTTGGATATGGAAGAGTTCTTGCCAAGCTAAACACAAGATTTTCTTCTAGCTTCTTCTCCATGGTAGACTCAACACTAGAAATCTACTTACTAGGAAGAAATTTCAGCTTCAAACCTGCAACTTTGCAATGTTGACATGAAGAATCTTTAGTCCATCTGTTCTGGAGTTGCCCAATGGCCATGCAATCCTGGGACCAGTGGCGTAGCTTGGAGAGAATGGATGGGGGGGTGCAAATGGGCCAAAGAGGGATGTTGGGCCAGTATTGGGGGGGGGGGGGAGGCTAAATACTACAGATTTTGCGTGGAAATGGGCTAAATAGTACAGGTTTTTGCTAAAGTTTTCATGGGCTGGGGGGACAACGCCCCCTGATGGTGTTGGTAGAGTTGGGTGGTGCCCCAAGCGAAGACGTGGATGTAGCAAGTAGCAGTTCTCCCTCAATTAAGAACCGAGGTTTTAATCGAACCAGTAGGACTTTGAAATCAACAACGAGGTGAACGTCAACGATGTCACGCGTACCGTTGACGAACTTGGACCTGCACACACTCAACCAATTACTTTGCCCCCAACGGCAGGAAGGTTGTCAATCTTCCCAGTCTGCAGAAAACAAAGCGGTTGAACGTATAGTGTAGTGAAATGATTTTATGGAAACGGACCAGCGAGCAAGTGAATATGAAAAGCAAGTAAACGAGGTTGTAAAGAATGTAAGAAGATGGACCGGGGGCCATGGGTTCACTAGTGGTGTCTCTCCAATAAATAAAATACTCATATGAAGGGTGAACAAATTATAGTTGGGCAATTGACAAGATTATGAAACAAACTTAATCTAGCTATATCAAAGTGTTCATGGTAATATTCATGTAGGCATTACAACAAGAAACAAAGACCGCCATCCAACTGCATCTTTGTCTAAAAAGTCCACCTAGGGATCGCTATCCAGCCTGTCACCCATCGGTATTAAGTTGCAAGCAACAGACATTTGCATTAAGTAAAGTGTATGATGTAAGCAACACTTATAATCATGAAGAAATGAACACCGTTGTTTTACCCTTAGTCGCAACAGCACACCCTCGTCCTTAGACGTTTCTGTCACTCGTGCCTAGGCACAAGAGGGGGCATGAACCAACTATCTAGCATAAATACTCTCTCTTGGAGACATAAGCAATCACTTGGCCAAAGCAACTACACACATCGGAGAGCATGCAAGAACATAAATTAAGATATAAGAACCATGCACAATCTGATCATAACTTCATAATCCATCGGATCCCAACAAACACATCATATAGCATTACAAATAGTCGATCTTGATCATGTAGGGCAGCTCACAAGATCATAAACATGAAGCACAAGGGAGAGAGACAACCATCTAGCTACTGCCATGTACCCGTAGTCCAAGGTGGAACTACTCACGCATCATCCCGGCGGAAGGCATGGCGATGTAGAGCCCTCCGGGATCAATATCCCCTCCGGCAGCGTGCCGGGAGCAGCTTCAAAATCTCTCCGAATTAGGTTTCGAGGAGGTGGCGGCGTCGGGTGGAGTTTCTGGAAAATAATCGTCGCCCCTAGCGTTTTAGGGTTTAAGAGATTTTATAGGCGTCGAGGGGGGCCGTGGCGGTGCCCAGAGGGCAGGGGCGGGCCCCACCCGCGGGTCCAGGTGGGGCCACGGCTGGTGGCCGCCCCTGGCCCCTGGGTGGCCCCCCAGGTCGCCCTTTGGTCTCCGACGCCTTCTTGTCGAATAAAAATTCCCCGTAAATTTTCGTCCAATTCCGAGAATATTTACAGAAGTAAATTTTCTGAAATAGAAAACAGAAAAAACAGGGAACTGACACTAGACATCTTGTCAATAGGTTAGTCCGACAAAATGTCTAAAAATAATATAATAAGATAGTAAAACCATGTAACAATGACATATAACTACCATGGATCAATAAAAAATTATAGATACGTTTGACACGTACCACCACCAACCACCCCCCCCCCCCCCCCCCCGAGCTAATTAAAGAAAGCAGAAAAATCAAAAGTTTGCTCTTCAAAGTCTAAATGTATAGGTGCATAGTATTTTATTTTACCTTACTCGGTAAAGTCGATCACGGTTTAAAAGGACACATGTTGAGGACTTTGTCGATTGCCTTGCCAACAAACACTCGACCAACCACACATGCGGTGTGTTTTTTGGTGCCAATTTTTTTTGCAGGATACTTGTTAAAGACGTATGTTTACCGAGTGTTCGATAAAACGCACACGATAAACTATTCGGAACTCGGCAACTAGGCTTTTTTCAGTAGTGTGAGCTTTCAGATGACAATCATCGTGTGACACCATCTTTATCATCAGGATATCGTTGCTAATGACACATAAACTTGACATAAATGAAAAAAATGTGTTGCGACATATTTTGGAGTGGCCGACGGGAACATGGAAAACCAACAATAAAATGGCAACAAAAGACGAATTACTCTCCGACTAATATTTAATCTGGCTTTCTCACCCCTTAAACGTTAGATTGATTAAGATCACAACTACTTTTATGTTGATCGGACATTGAACTTGATACCTCTTAGATCTACCATATTGAGTTGGCCAAGAAGTCTCACGGTCAAGTGACACATGATGTTTGTATAACCAACATTGCGTTTAACCCTCATGTTTTCCCACTATGTATGTCTGATACTGTAGCATGGCTTTGCTTAACGTTGACCCATTTGAGATTACCAGAATTACTAGAAAAAGGGCGCCCTCCTAGAGAGGGGGCCTCAAGTTTCATCCGTGTGCAACACATGGTGAAGGCTGACGCCTCCTTTCCCTTCCACATAGCGTTTCCATGCTCGCCACGTGTTGGCATGTGGTGCATTGCTCGTTTCCCTGGTCTGGTACGGTGTGTGGCTAGCTGATTCTATTTTCTTTTCTAATTCGAACACGAAAAACAAAATATCTTGCGAACCAAAAGTCCAAATCACGATCCGTTTTCACAGCTGTATTAGTCGCGTCGAGATCTTCAAAACTAGATCCCATGTTGATATGTTTCGACAAACTTTTTTTTCACTGCCCGGAGTGTGTCGTTTGCACTCCCTTTTCTGTTTTTTAGTGTGCAGTGCAAAGCCTTCTCTTTTTTGCAGTGCACTGCCTCGGATGGGGGCAGTGCACTGCCTTCTCTTTTTCTCTTTTAACAGTGCACTGTCTCGATTGCGCACTGCACTACCTGTACTGACTTCGGTTGGGCAGTGCACTGCCTCCACTGCCTTCGGTCGGGCAGGGCACTGCCTTCGGTTAGTCAGTGCACTCCCTACCCTGCCTTCGATTGGGCAGTGTACTGCCTTCGGTCGGGTAGTGCACTGCCTTCGGTTGCGCAGTGCACTGTCCTCGACGGAGCATTGCACTTCTTTTGGTTGGTGAAAGAACAACGATGCCTTGATGTTGCCTAGAGGGGGGGGGGTGAATAGGCGATTAAAACTTTTTTGGTTTAAGGCTTGATAATTGCGGAATAAAACTATGTGTTTAAATTAACAAGTCAACAACCTAATTATACTAGGTTCACCTATGTGCAGCAACAACTTATGCTAAGCAAGGCAAGCAACAAGGTGATAGCAAGACATGAAACTTCAAGCACGAAGGCTATCACAATGTAAATTGCATAAGTAAAGAGCTCGGGTATAAAAATAACCGAGGCACGCGGAGACGAGGATGTATTCCCGAGTTCCTCCTTGTTAAGGGAGTACGTCTCGTTGGAGGGGTGTGAGCTCGCCACAAGAGGCCTACGCAAGATGCCACAAAGGCCTCACCCTATTCTCCGATGAACCGCATCCAAGGGTTTGGTTCACATTCCACTATCGGAATCCTTCAAGGCGGAATCCGGAGCCTTTACACCGTTCTTGGGGCACACACCCACAACTCAATTGGGGGCTCCCAAATCTTGCCCTAAGCTTCACAACTCGTAGTCTTCGTGACACCACCAACCGTCTAGGGTACACAATGCACCCAAGAGGCACAAGCTCTTGGGGACACAATGCACCCAAGAGTAACAAGTTTCTCAAACTTCAATCTTCCACAAATCCTCATGGAGAGCACAAACCTATGCAACAAATGCAATGGAAAGAACACAAGAAGTGGTCAAATCCTTCACTCCCAAATCCAACCAAAACAACTAATGCTAGGGAGGGNAAGAAAGATGTGGAGAAGCGTCATAAAGGGAAGGCCACACTTGACAACATGTTGAGTGTGCAAAAATCCCCTAATGACAAGAGTGGACTTGGATTCAACTCCAATATCAAGAACAAGTCCAAGAGTAGCAATAATAAGTGCCAAGAACAAGTCAATCATTCGGCCAAGATTGTTTGCTTCAATTGCAAAGTTGAAGGGCACCATGTTAGGGATTGCCCAATGAAGAAGAAGCCTCTTAGTGAGAAGCAACTAGGGAAGCGGCCTATTGTTCAATCTCATGCTCAATCTCGAGTTGAACAAGGGACACCTCCTAAGAAGACTCAAGTTATTGCTCCTCAAGTTGGGGAGCCTATTAGGAAGAAAGAGAAGAGTCGATGTTGCTACTTATGCCGTGAGAAGGGTCACTTGGCTTCTTCATGCACTAATGGTACCCTATCCAACCCCATAATAATTGATGATGTTTATTCTCTTAGGAATGATAGGGTTGGCAATGTGTTTGCCAAATATGTGGGAACTCAAAGTGGTGTCAAGAAAAGAACCATTTGGGTTGCCAAGCCTATTGTGACTGTAACATCCCAAAATTTCAAAATTTCAAAAAACATGCATTCATGCATCATCATCTTGCTGCATTGCATTTCAAATGATTTGATTTGAGTTTTAAACTCAATTTTTGGTGTAAAACAATTATTTTGACCTAATAGGGTTAAATAACCCTTGATGGAAAAATCAATTATTTTATTTATTTTGTTGGCAAGCTAAGTGCCAAAGTGTTCTATATTAACAAGCTTTTCAAAAAGTATTTTATCAAATTTTTCTGAAATGTTTTGGGGTGGTTTTGTTGTTGTTTTGAAAAACAGAAATTGAAAAAGGTTTTGTTTACAAAAAAAAAAGAGAAGGTCCAGCCGAGCCAGCCCAACTGGGCCGGCCCAGCAAACCAACCAGCCCGCGCCTCCTTCCCTCCCCTCCCACTGACATGCAGGTCCCGCATGTCAGCACCCTCTCCAATGCCACAGGAGCTCTCCCGTCGCCCCGTCGATCTTCCCCTCTTCAATCCGCACTCACGCGAGTGCTAACGGAAGCACCACCACCACCATCTTATAGCCCTCCCTCTCCTCTCTCTTTTCCGCCCCTTTCCCTCTTGAATACCGCTGCCAGGCCGTCGTATTTTGCCGCCGGAGCTCCGCCGTGCCGCCACTGTTTTTCGCCATTTCCGGCGACCACAGTCCATGCCCGAGCCCGAGACCACCCTTATCGCCTTTCCCGTGATCTTGCAAGCCCAGGAGACATCACCCCCACCTTCCTAGCACCCTAGGACGACGAGCACGTCCTCGACCGACGCCGCTGCCGCTCACCGCCGTGTCTTCGTGTTCCCGGTGAGGTAAAGGAAGATCCCGAGCCCTAACCTTGTCCTTCGTGTTCAGCGTGTTGTCGCGCGTCGCCTTGACCCTTTCCCTTGGCCCAGGACCGCGGAATCGACGAACTCGTCCACGCCCGAGGAGCACCGCCCGCCGCAGCATCTCCGACGAGGAATGCGGCCGTCTCCGATCCCCGCCGTCGGCGAAACGAGTACCTCCGAGTTCACGCTGCATCTACGCGCCCGTTGGTATGACCCGTGAATCCTAGGACCCTCTGTATCGTCGCCGACGTGCATGCCCGTGGCCGTCGTCAGGTCACCGGAGCAACTCCGGCACCCTCCACAGAAACCCTAGAATCCTGACCGTCGGATCTTGTTTAAACGGCCACGATTAGATCTTTTAAAACGAACCGGTACGGTCCAGTCAGCGCCAGCGTGGAGAAGAATTTTCTGGATTTATTTTAATCTGTCTGTTTTGCAGAAAAGCCCCTGCATCTTAGATTTATCATATCTTTTTATCTACATGGCCAAATTCAAATATTTTTTATATATTTGAGATCCTTAGAACCAGTAGAATCTTTCTGGCGTTTAGTTTTCTGTTTGACATGTTTAAATTTATTCAAATTTCAAATGTGTTATTTGAGTAAATTCGGCATAACTTTAGTTTAAAAATAGCTTTTTGAGTGAATCCAATTGGGTTAGTTTAGTTTTGAAGTCCTCTGTCCAGTAAGACCACTCCCATATTTTATGTAATTATTTTTTTTAATAGTAGTTTTAAATTAGTGTTTATGCCCTTTTTGGGATTTGTTTTGTATTGTTGTTAAAGTAAAAATTGTTTTAAATGCATTTTTACTTCTTGCATGTTTCTAAAACCAGAAAACAATAGTTAGTATTTTATTTATGAATTTAGATGCATAGCATATTTTGTTGTATTGTTATTATTGTTTTATGTGTTTATGTGTGGCTTGTTTATTTTAATTAGATTATTCGGAGAGTCCGGAGAACGTTTGCAATTGTTGCACCTGCAACTCCTGCCAAGGCAAGTGATGCTCAATGCATAATTTTCCCTAAGTATTTTGTCTATGCATGAGTAGCTATCTTTGAGTAGTATGCATTATAGGAGTACATCTACTGCTGCTATGCTATGAAATCCCAAAGTAGTGTAGCCACCCCTCTTATACCATGTTGTTGTAGTAGCCTTTAACTTAGTAGAATTGCTTAGCCTTGCAAAGATGTTGTCTTGGTAAATGTTTTGAAAAATAACCAAGTTAAAGAACTACCTGGGTGTGTGGTTGGTTTAAGCATTTCCCCAGTTTTGGGAGTATAAAATTGCTAGAAGAGGTTGATTCTCCAGTTTTGGAGTATGGATCACACTGCTGACAACCACTCAGGATCAAAGAGATTTCAAGTTGCTCCAAGTTTAGATTGCTTCCCGTGCAGCCACTTGATAGATGGCCCCTATCTTGACTAAGTAGGGACTATTCCCAAAAGGTCTCGTCTCAATCTTCTCCTTTCCTTTTCACTACATGAGGGTCAAGGACAGAATGGGTTGATTGAGTCTCGTGGTGAAAGTGCACACCTCTCGAGAGTGTCAAACTATGATCATAGCTGTGTCCCCGGTTACGGACAATTTTGAGCAGCTGGACAAGGAAGACAATGGAAGAATCTCACATCATGCCAACTTCTAATAAAACTTGTTAGTGAACAACAACAAGTGACTCACCGGAGTTTACCGTGTGTAGTCACCTGACACACTGGAGTTTACCAAGTGTTGTCACGGTTATGCTGGAGTTTCCCAGTGTTACCACTTAATAAGTCAAAATGTTTTTATAGGATAAAACTTGCTTTACGCAAAGAGCCTTCAAACTCCACCAGCCAGATATGCATATAGTTGATAGAAGTTTTCCTCTATGAGTCCACAAGTATCACTTGCCAGATCCTTCATATGGTTCTGACCAATTTTTGGCTGCAACGCTTTTACTGTTGCAGGTTGTCTTCACGATTAGTAAGGAACGAATCAGGGTTTCGAGTCTTCAACCAACATGCTCGCCTGTGGCTGCATCAAGATGATGAGGACTCCATGCTTTAATTATAGTCTTCCGCTGTTATTTATAATTTCTGCTAGCTCGAGCTATGCGAAGTTGTAATGGAATATTTTAACTCTGGATCATTCGTGTAATAAATTGATACAATGTTATGGTATTCATCGTAAATTGTGTGTGCTAGCGATTCGATCCAGGGACTAGCAATATGCACAGGGATCTTGCCTATTTTTAAGTGCGGGTCCGCTACAGTGACTAACTTCTTAGGACCCAACTTGTTGTGGACCAACAAGATCAAACTTGATCAATAGGTTGTTGTTGGAGGACATTGGGCGACTTGGTTATCATGTGAAAGCAATTAAGGGATCTTCATGTTTATAATTCATCAAGCCAAGCCAATTGGATTATCTATATCTATCTCAATATCCAATGCTCCTTCTTGCGGTTAACTTGTGTTTAAATTATATATATACATTGAAAGTTGCTTGCTCCCTTGCATGTGTTAGTTTTTGTTCCTAGCATATGCTTGTATATATTGTGCTTATTACTTACCTTGAGCATCAAGTTTGTGTATGTTAATGTGCGCTCCATATATGTGTAAACTTGTGTGAGTCTTTATTGGATCTTGTGTTTATTTCAATTGGCTCTTTGTGAGAGATTAATGGACTATCCCATTTTGGGGGAGTGATATGCTTTGTGCACTTATACTAACCTAAAATGTGTGTTACATGAGGCACACCACCTAGGATTGATATTTCAATATTATCTAGTTACTATGTGGTATGTCATGTTCATGAGAAATTCAAATTCTACAATGTCCATTAATTTCTCTAGTTGGTTTTGTTTTGCCTCTTGCTTAGATAAAATGAATTATCACATTATGGGGGAGTAATAAGCTTTGTGCATATTACAATCCCACACAATGTGAACATTTGAGGTTTGCCACTTAGATTTGATGTTGTAAATTATCTTATTCCTATGTGGCATGTTTGCTCAAACAAGTTCCAATTTTTCATTTTCGTTATCCTTTGACTCTTGTTTGTGTGAGTTTGCTTGGTGTGGTTTTTCTCTAATATGCACTTCCATATATTATTTGAGAAACCATTTGTTCCATATTATTCTAACAATGGCCTTGCCGGTTGGTTTGAATAGTTGGACTACCAACAAACTTTATTAAAATATGGTGTTTTATTTCTTATCTCTTGCCATATGTTTATCTTGTGAGGATATTCGTTGATACCCCTATCACCGGAAAATAATCCCAAATGGTCATTGTCCTTGGACAATCCATATTTATGTTTTGTGATAGAATATTTTTGATTATCCTTACATTGGCATTGACTTTTATTTTCCCCATCTCTTGCCAAATATTTATTTTGACTCCCATTGCCTTCCTTGCCTCTTGCGTGGATCCTAATTTTCAATTGGTAGTGTTTTAGTATTGTAAATAAATATGAAGAGTAATGATCCCTTGTGCGTGCATTTTGTATTCAAATGCAATATCAAAAATAATGCATGAATCTTGGGGGAGCATTCCTTTTTATTTAGAACACTATTCTATCTATCAATATTTGATCCTTTCAATTGGCAGTTGATTTCTATCATATGTGTTTATGGAAGACAAATCTTTTTCTCTTGATGCTTTGTGCCATCATTAAAAGTGTATAGGGTGTTTGGTTTATTTGGTGTAACCTTGCTCTCTATTGGGAGTCTTGCTTTCTCATTCCCTGTTTTATGTTCTATCTCCTTGAATGAGGAAAGCAATTTGAGCATCCCTCCTTTTGTCTGTTATGCTCATCGGCATTGCTTTGGTACCTACAATTGGTATTAATTG
Organism: Puccinellia tenuiflora; assembly: GCA_012064385.1. Taxonomy (NCBI): domain Eukaryota; kingdom Viridiplantae; phylum Streptophyta; class Magnoliopsida; order Poales; family Poaceae; genus Puccinellia; species Puccinellia tenuiflora. Next base: position 21,349 of record QRDG01001498.1, on the reverse strand, counting down.
GGATTTAATATCTCCTCCATAGATATTTGTTCCAATTGATATTGATTGTGGGAGTTTTGATACCTTATTGATTTATTTTACTTTACTTGATTCCGGTCAAGTATTATCCTCTTCTTGGTATCTTTTCTCCTAGTGGTATCTTATTTCCAATTGGTGTCTTATCTCTCATGTGTTGTTTGATTTGATTCCTATTGATATCTCACTTCATGTGTTGATGTGTTTTGGAATCAATCATTTGTTTGATTTGATTTTCATCAATCATTTGTTGATTTGATTTTTCCTCAATCATGTGTTGATTTGGACTTTGATATAGTTTGGACAACCTTTTTGTGTCACACCTTGGTGTGCTCTCTTCTTGGTTTACTTGGTGTTTTTGTCCAAATTGTATCTCTCTGGTTCTCATGAGTCTATGCATGCATATGTACTAGTATGTATATTTTATGGCATGCTAGTCTTTTAGTTCCAATATATAGGGGATACTCCACCAAATCCTAAACCGGCTAAGATGTGCATGAAATTCAATTTCATATCTATATGCACATATTTATGCAGTGTGTTTCCTATATATTGTAGTTTATCTAATTACTATGGGACCCAATGAGTTTGGGAACCATTTTGTGCTTAAATTGTGTTTTAGGTACAATGGAGATACATTGGATGCTTGCCTCATTCATAAGGAAGGTGTTCTCACCGTGTGATTATTGGAGTCAAGCTTTGATGATAAACAAATCCTCATCTTCTTCATCGTCAATGTATCTCGGTAACAAGTATCTACCTCATGCATACTTTTCTAGTTTCAACCTTGTGTAGGTTGTTTCTTAGCATGACAGCTCCAATTTTGCAATTGTTGTGGTTTTGGCTTGTTTCCTTCACGTGATATATCTTTGTGATATTTGTGATGAAATTGCAAAAAACCTTTTTCTTCAATTGGTATTATTTGTTTATGATACTTGTTGCCTATCTCAAAGCATCTTCACTATCTCTTGTTCCCTTAGTGATATGTGTGATGTCTTTGATATTTTTGAAGTTCATTTATATACAATGAGATAAATTTGAGCTATGTGCTATGCTTTTAAGCAATAATCTCTTTTGTATATTCATGACTTCCCTTTTGGATACCATGGTTTCCACTTTATCAACCATCTCATATGTGCAAGTTTCTTTGTGGATGTATATCATCAATGATTTGTCTACTTAGAAACCTATACATATGAGAGAGGTCACCTTTTAGTTGGTATCCTAATTCTTTTGAGCTACCTTGCTTTTATCTATAATTCTTTGGTGGCTCCAAAATTGTCTCATGAGTGCTTGTCTCATTTTTATTGGTATCTTTGCGCACTCAAGTTCTATTAAAGATCTTTGACTTCATGCTTATCATGGTGAGCATGTTAATTTTTATTGGCTAAATGCTCTCACTAGCTTTTGGCATTTTCAATTGGTTTTAGTTTCCAATTGGTATCCCTAAGCTTATGAACATACTCATTTAAAGATCTTCCTTTTATCTCGGTTGGGCCTATCCTATGTTGATTTTTTAAAGATTGGTATCCTTGAGGTTGTGAACATATTATTTTTGAAAAAATCTTCTTTATAAAGTTGTGTGTGACAATACTTGATATATAACTTATTTCCATTTGGTTAAGACTATGTGTCTTACCAATTAATTGTCTTGTCACACACACATACTCTTGGTTGGACCTTTCTTGATAGTTTCTTTTAATTGGTATCTCCTTATGGCTCAACCACATCTTTGGTGCAAGTGATTTGTTTTGCTTTAATTTTTACATCCTTGCACTTGGTGAGTGTTCTAGATGATTCTGGGGGAGCGAGTATTCCATATTTGTGCACTCCTCAATAGAGCATGAACATTGGGGAGCTTCTCCATTTTTATTTAGAACTCTCGCTTTGGATATTTTTGATTGCCTTTCTCCTTTGTGGAGATATTTAGAATGATTTCATCCTTTGCAATCTTTGGATCCTCAATATAGTTTGATTTCCTCTAATTATTCGTCAATGGATGTGCATTTGATTCCACTCACATTTTGAGAAATGCACACTTTATGGAGAAATTCATATTATATTGGCCTTCTAAATTTTTCTTCCCATTTCGGCAATCGATGCCAATGGGGGAGAAGTTTAGAGGGTTTAAGGGAATTTGGCTTTATGCTTTAGTTTGGTTCTTAAGCATTTGCCTTTCATGCTCATGCATCCATGCGTGTTCGTCTTGCAAGGTTGTTTAATTCATTATATAAACTCTCTTAAAAGGGATTGTCATCAATTCCCAAAATGGGGGAGATTGAAAGAGCATGGTTGCCCCCATATGTTGTTTTGGTAATTAATGACAATCTCTATGGACTAATGTGTGCTTTGAGTTATATTTGCAGTGTTGGTCCGTATGGAATGCTTGAACTCCATATGTTGGAGTCGAGGATAAAAGAAGAAGATTATATGCTGATCAAGGCTAAGTGCAAGTTGATCAACATACAAGATAAGGTGTTGGTCCGTATGGAATGCTTGAACTCCATATGTTGGAGTCGAAGCTAAAAGAAGAAGATTATATGTTGATCAAGGCTAAGTGCAAGTTGATCAACATACAAGATAAGGTGTTGGTCCGTATGGAATGCTTGAACTCCATATGTTGGAGTCGAATCTAAAAGAAGAAGATTATATGTTGATCAAGGCTAAGTGCAAGTTGATCAACATACAAGATAAGGGCAAGTGAAGATATGCGAAAGAGTGTCTCTCCCATATTGGTATATGGGGGAGCAATTTGCGAGGCTTCACCAAGCGGAGCGTAATCAAGAAAGGTGATCCACTTGAGAGGAGATCAAGATCGTCATCATCTAGCTCAAGTGGAATGCGCAAGGCAAAGAAAGGTGATCCACTTGAGAGGATATCAAGATCGCCATCATCTAGCTCAAGTGGAATGCGCAAGGCAAAGGTATGATCTTGATAGGGTTTCTATTTTACCGGTCTCGCGGTGTAGTTGGGAGACCGGGTTTTAGGATAGGTAATCGTACTATCAAGAGGGGCTCTCAAGTGAGCTTTAGCGTATCGGTCGTAGAGAGCTCAAACCTTTGCATCCTTGCATTCTTGCAATCATCTTTATTGATTCTTATTTGACTCTTATCATAGTGAGATCTTGGTTCTTGTCGTGATAGTCATGACAAGATTAAGTCCTTCGAAAACGATATTTGGTTGCATCTTCTATTGCGTTTTCGGTGGTGGAGATTTTGCCGATTCACTAGTGAGGAAAGGTTCACACCTTCCTACCCATACCAAAATCTCCATTGCATGTTATTTGGCTTTCATCCATATGAGGATTTAGAGCTTGTGTTCATGTCCATACCAAGCTCTAGTTCATCAAAAACGGATCTCATATGCATATCTTGTTGCGTTTTTGATGTTGGAGGTTTTACCGGCTTGTCTTTCCTAGAGAGGTCAAACTCTTTCCTTGTGACCTCCTCCTCACATGATGGAATATGATGTTTCTCTGCATGATCTTGTAGAGCTCTTCGTTGCGATTCCAACGAGCCCAAGATCATCGAAAACGGAGTCCGGATGCAAAAGATATCGCGTTTCTCATGTGTGCTGTTTTACACTCTGTATCCCATCCAGAATTTTCCGGGTCATTCGGACAGCTCGGAATTTTCCGGATATATTCCAGACGGATTCCGAGGTGAACCAGTTTTGCTCTCTATTAGTGTTTCGGAATATTCCGGACCATTCCGGACCAATTCCGGACGACCACGAAAACTGCATAACGGTCAGATCTTGTTGACCTATAAAAAGGTGCTTCTTCCCCAAAGGTTCCCTAACCATTAGAGCTCTTTTTCTCTCTCTCCTCCATTGTTGCAAGAGCTCAAATCACATAGATCTCCCAATCCCTCCACCCAAACTTGTTGATCTTTGGAGTATTGAAGGAGAAGATCTAGATCTACATTTCCACCAATCCATTCCTCCTCTAAGTGAGGGGAACCTAGTAGATCTTGATCTTGGAGTTTCTTGGTGTTTCTCCTTTGTTCTTTCTCTCAAATCCCTCCCAAGCATTAGTTGCTTTGGTTGGATTCGGGTTGGAAGAACTTGACCACTTAGTGTGTTCTTGCCATTGCATTAGTTGCATAGGTTTGAGTTCTCCACGGTGATACGTGGAAGTTGAAGTTGGGAAGCTTATTACTCTTGGGTGCTTTGGTGCCCTAGAGCTTGTTCCTCTAGGGCACGTTGGTACCCTAGACGGTTGTTGATTTCTCGGGGTCTTGGTGGCTCACGGGATTTGTTGGGAGCCTCCAATTAGGTTGTGGAGGGAGGCCCAACCTTGTTGGTCTCGGAGCTTTGGTAGCTACGAAGACATTGCCGGGAGCCACCAATTGAGTTGTGGTGTGTGCCCCGGCCTTGGGCATCGAGTCTTGGTGGCTCGGTGCATTTGGTGAAGACCCTCCAACTTGTGGAGTGAGCGTCATCCTTGTAAAGGTTCTAGTTGTCAACCTCAACGGCAACATAGTGACAAGTGCCTCGCCACATTGGTGGTAAGACACAACGGAGATACGGTGTGCCATATCAAGGCTACTCGGTGTTTCACTTTGGTGAACACCGCGCCGCTCCAACGGAGACTAGCTTTCATTGGGAAGTGAACTTCGGAATAAATCATCGTCTCCAAGTGCCTCGGTATTTCTATATCCGAGTTTCTTATTTATGCTATTTACTTTGTGATAGCCATAGAGTTTAAAGTTATATATCTTGCTATCACCTAGTTGATTATATTGCTTAGCATAAGTTGTTGGTGCACATAGGTAAACCTAGCTAGATTAGGTTTTGGTTTGATAAATTAAACGTTAGTTTTATTCCGCATTTATTCAAGCCTTAACCGAAATAATTTTAAATCGCCTATTCAACCCCCCTCTAGGCGACATCCGTGTCCTTTCAATGATCCTGAAGAGCATAATATTAGAATGATGATCATGGAAAACTCTCACAAAATTAAATTTCTTCGTGAAAGTTTGCATGTTAATGTGGGAGAGGTAAAAAGAACTATTAAACATTGTGAGATGATGAATAATCAAGTAGAACAAATGATTTCTCTTTAAAATCAACTGTATGAAAATTTTAATGTGAAGAAGCAGGTTTGTGGAGTTAATACTAGGGGAGGTGCAAGTACTCAGGACCCTGACTATCCTGAAGACCATCCCAAGAGGAAAGGGCAAGAAGCTCTTAAGAAGAAACTTCCTGTAGGCAAATCTCCCAATGAAAACCAAGATAAAGATGATTCTGAAGAACAAGATAATGATATCTCTATTTCTGATGCTGATACTGAAGACAATAATAATGAAGAGGAGGAATTATCCTCACCTGAAGAAGAACCACAAGAAGATGAAAATGTTGAAGAACCTGAAACAGCTGAGAAGGAAGACCCACAACCATCTATTGAAAAGAATAAGAAGAAAAACCATCCAAATCCACAAAAAGGTAAAGAGAGGGATCCATGGGTACAAAGACCCATACCATATCCTCAAGAGGTAATGAAAACTTTGGATGACACTAGGTTTGAGAAGTTCCTTGAGTTGATTAAATCTTTATATTTGCAAATTCCTCTTGTTGATGCTATTAAAATTCCTCCTTATTCAAAATACATGAAAGATATTGTCACTAATAAAAGGAAGATTTCTACTGATGCTATTTCTGCTATGCTTGCTGATTACTCTTTCAAAGGGAAGGTGCCTGAAAAACGTGGAGATCCTGGTATTCCAACTATTCCTTGTCAAATTAAAAAACTTATGTGAGATATGCACTATGTGATTTGGGGGCTGGTGTTAGTGCCATGCCTTTCTCTTTATATAAGAAACTTGACTTAAACAAATTGGTTCCAACTGAAGTTTCATTACAAATGGCTGATAAATCAACTGCTATACCTATTGGAATATGTGAGGATGTACCCATTTCTGTTGCTAATGTGATAATCCCTACAGACTTTGTTGTATTGGACATGCCTGAGGATGATAACTTGTCTATTATCCTTGGTAGACCTTTCTTAAACACTGCAGGGGCTGTGATAGATTGCACTGAAAGCAAAGTGACATTCAAAATTAAAGGAAAGGAGCACACTATCTATTTCCCCAAGAAGAAAGCTGTTACAATGGTAAACCAAATGGTGAATTGCATTAAAAGAAATACTCTTATGATTGGAAGTATTGAAATTCCTTTACCACCTCCTGAACCAAAATATGCTACCATAATGATTGGAACTATTCCAGTCAAATATGAGGTAACTTGAATCTCTTCTTTACATATAAAAATAAAGATCATGTGTTATATCCTTTACATATTATTAATGAGACCTGATCAACCTCATTATTAATGTGGAAATGATGAAAACTTGATCCCTATAAAGATTGTTTGCATTTTTTATTCTATATACTCAAGAATTCTTAGAATATTTGCTTGGGCATATTTATTTCAAAGTGCAGAAATTTCAGAAATCTAGTTTTGAAAAGTCTCCGCAGAAAATTTTCTCGAAAAATTCCAGAAAAATTTGGAGGTAAGTTATTTTACCAGAGGAACTAACTGCCAAAAGGGGAGCACGAGAGGGCCACCAGGGGCCAGAAGAGAGTGCCCCACGCTGCCATAGTACCTGGCCGCGTGGGACCCTCCATCTTGGTCCACAGAGGGAGTTAGGTGGATGGCCAGTGCCCATCTCCTCTCCCTCGACAGAAACCAGCCCCAGGTATTTTCTCCAAATTTTCCCGAGCTCTCTTCCTGCTATCCTTGGATCTCCAAGTTTAGGGCAGATTTTTCAAATCTGTTTGGTGGGATTGCTCATTGGTATGTGAATCCTCCACTCATCCAACTAGTTTTTGTTCTTGTGCTTTATATATGGAGTATTTTGCTGCACTAGTTGTCACTAAATATGATTGAGAAATCCATGGATTTAGGTTTCCTAGTTGATATTGATGCATGATATTGATGTGGGACTAGATGTGGATGGCTTAATGTTGTATTATAGTTTCACATCTTGAGTTTTGTTGAAATTTATTTATGGGCAGCAAGGTACCATGTTTAGCAAGGGCAAAGAATTGCTTGGGATGAGCTCAAGGCCCAAGAGAAGAGCATGCAAGGTCTCCCTCAACTACGATGACAATCACCTTTGGGAGGACTCCGCATTCTTTGTGGGGGAGAAGTTGAGGATTCACACCATGAGATGGCAAGACCCCCATGTTCTTCAAGAATGCGGAATGGAAGAGGACTTCAACTCCTTCGCCATAGCAACCGGGTTGCTGGCATTTGCTCAAAACCCGCAGGACACTTACGAGGAGCTCTCACGAGAGTTCCTCTCTACCTTCAGATTCAAAGGGCCTGAGACTTACAAGTACAAGAATAAAAGTAAGGCACCTTCTCCCACTTTTGTTTGCAAATTTAGTATGAAGGGAGAGCGTCTTGTTATGTCTCTAGATGAGTTTTGCAATGCTATAGGTGTAGCAAATACGGGGAGTTGGGCAGAAACCGGTGCTGATTCAAATCCTGAACTTGTTAATTTTTGGCACTCTGTTTCTGTTGGTTCCCTTGATAAATTAATGAGGGGAAAATTTACTCACATACAGCACCCTATTTTGAGGTACTTTGCGTTGTTCCTTGCAAGAGGCTTTCTTGCAAGAGACAACACTTCTGCTTGCACCGGACCTATTGTTTATTTGCTAAAATGTGCAAAAGAGAACAAGGCATGTGAGTATAATTTGGGGGTCATTCTAGCTAGATCATTGCATAATGCTGTAAGTAGGAATGTCTCTGATGGAACCCCTATCTACGCTGGTGCTATTGCTACTTTGATCTATAAATACATTAAAAACAAAAGAGGCTATGATGATAATATGGGAACCCTTGTAGAGAAATCCACATTACTTGATTTTGCTTTGTTATCCAACATGGGAGTGAGTGTTCCGTATGGGGGGTTTCATCTCTACACATATTTGAGTACTAATGGACAGAAAGTGTCCATTAGGCTCCCTTGTCCTGACCTCTTTGAGGAAAGTGGATCGTGAGGGAGGAGCCACCGCAGGAGGAGCCACCGCAGGGGGAGGCACAAGCTCCACCACAGCAGGGGTACCAACCTCAAGAGATGCCACAATACCCAAGCATGGGAAGCTACCCATATGGTTACTACCCTGGAGGTGGAAGTGGTGGATATGGTTACCACCCAGGATATTAGCTTGACTGCAAGCTTGGGGGAGTATTTCTCTCCCTCTCATTTCATTGTTTTATATCACTCTTATTTTGTTTCGGTTTCTTTCTTTCAAATTGCAAAAACACAAAAATAATTTATTTGTTCTTGTTTCTTATTTACTTCTGGTCATTTGCTTTATGCTTCTAAAAACCAAAAAGAACAAAAAGATTTTCGTTTTCTTGAATCCGATGCAAAAGTGGAGATGCAGGAATTTCTGAAATCTGCTCACTGTTTTATTTTAGTTTTTTTCTGAAATTCCAATTGAGCTGAAATTTTAACCACATCTGCAACTTTTCATAACCTACACACCTGTAAATTAGGAAATTTTCTGAGGTGTTTAGGTAGGGTAAAAACAGTACTGTATGCAGTGACATTTTCTGGCAGATTTGAGTTTTTAATGTGCAGTTCGAGTTGGGAGAGGAGAACAACAATGATGAGCTGATGTGCATGAAGTAGTTAAAAGGTATGACACCTTTGTTGTGCTTATGAAGACTTTTTAATAATAGAAAGTGTGCACTTCTTAATTTCTTTAACATCTAGGGAACTGGTAGCAAACGTTTATCTTCTCCATGTTTAGTATGTATGATGATGCAAGTGAGATATTATTTAGGGATAATACTTGGCTATGGTTTGAACAACTGTAATTCTAAACAAAGGTCTATGCATCCCATTGTGCTTACTAAACTTGCCAACCATGGAGAAAATGAAAGAATTTTTCAAATGTTCAAAAATGAAGTCATATGCTTGACAAGCTTAGTGGTTAGGAGCTAGCTTAAATGTGCTGACACATGGAAAGCTTTTAACATTGCACTCAAATGAAAAAATTAGTTGATATCATGTACCTTTGTCTATGGATGCCTATCATGTCGAAATAAAAGTGGAAACTAGCAAGTTTGAGGAGTGGAAATAATTGGCTAGAGAGACGCCCGGGCCGCCAATCTAAGCCATGCATCATTCATGGTGGAAATTTACGGCGTACCACATTGAACATTCAGTGATGCACTTGATAATAAAAAGCTAAACCATTAGTAAATAAAAGAAGTGCTGAGATTGTTCATTTTCCGTTTATCTTGTTGTTGGGACATGGGCTTGTCCATGTCCTGGGGCAAGAGGTACCCCGGTTGACGCTCTTAAGGATGCCTTTATTCTCGCAATGACTGAAAAAAAACTCCAGCTTGCCTAGCTACACGAGTTGAGTAGCACATGGTGTAGGTACTCGTATTCACGGGGCATGAGGCTTTTAACTACAAGTTTGTCAAGCATGTGAGTCATAGTAGGGAACATCAAATATTTTGATAAAAGTGAGAGCAAAGTGGTAAGCACAATGAGTTCACTAGTCAATACATGATTCAACCAAAAGCGATGCAAGAACCTTTGTTTATCTCTACAGTTAGGCAAACTCATCCAAGTATTAACACTATGTGCTATTTCTCTTGCGACATGTATAGATGCTTTAACATTGATAAGATATACCTTCGCTAGCATTTTGTTAGCTGTTGTAGGAATTATGGATTGAATACTTGTTGCTCTTAAACAGTAGTACATATGCAATGCAAAGTTCTTGTCAAAGTCTTTTTATCGCTTCTGCACTACGTTTGAGTTGTTTGAGGACAAACAACGAGCTAAGCTTGGGGGAGCTGATGCATCCAAAATGCATCCACTTTTCCAAGAACTTTGCCTCATAATTTGCTCCGAGATCCTTCCATATTCGAATAAAACTGCTGTTTCTGACGCTGTTTTTAGCAAAGTCTCTCCCTTAGCTATTTTTGCAGGAAATAAAATGGGGGAAAAATACCACGTCACTTTTTATGGAAAAGAAGCAAGATGGACAAAAGATGGACACAAGGGGGTGCCGGAGGGTCAAAAGGGGTGGCCCCACGCGGCCCATGTACCTGGCCGCGTGGACCCCTCCCAAATGGGCCTCGGGCACCGACTCGCCTCCGGTCTGCGACGTATGCCTTCATATATGAGCAAAAACACTTGCCCTAGAGGAGGAGGAGCTTTCGCGAAACACACCGCCGCCACCATCACGATCTTCGTTTCGGGGGACAGATCGATCCAGGATTTCTTCTCCGGTGGAGGGATCCGGAGGCCGTCTTCACCGCCTTCATCTCCATCAACCATGAGCTCCCTCACCATCACCATGTGTGAGTAGTTTGCTGTAGGCATGTGAGGTGGATGGGGATTGGATGAGATTGATCATGTAATGCTACCCGTTGCTCGATAATCTTAGGGTTTATCTTGAGGATGCTTTTGTATTGTGTTGATGCACTTATGCTATGTTTAATGCTTGCTACTAGGGCCCGAGTGGCATGATTTCAGTACTGAACCTTTTTGCTTCATCATATAATTGAGTTTAGTATTTACCTGCAAAGTGTATCACCTGCTATTATGTCGAACCTGCGAACCCTAAAAGTGACGTTTGGGGAAAACAAGGGGGAGATGTTCTAGTTTAAGGATCCTATGTGTTCATGGAGTGTTAATGCATTGTCCCGGTCTTCACGAAAGGGTAGACCTTAATTACCTGTAGTTCCAAGTTGGCCCCGGTGAAATGGGCAGGTAGGGCAATAGATGTTGTGCAAATTCTCTTTGTTAGTGCGCATAACTATTTAAGGAACACATACCTACATATATCGGAGTTAGAGAAAAGGCCCCATTGCTAGCTTTACTTTATTATATGATCAATCTCATTCATGCAACGCCCCGCTGTCGCCTCATGCCTACGTTTTTAATCTCTGAGTTACACTTTCACTTTTCCGGTGAAAACTGGGAAATACTTGTTACTACTGCTGTTTTATTTCTGCTCGCTTGAATCCTTTACTGCCATCACTACTACTGCTGCAAGTTATTGATATATAGGTGTGGTTGAGAGTGACGCCTCAATTGCTAAAGTCTTATTGATATTCTTGTGTTCCCATCGTGTCGAACTATAAATTTGGGGTAATACTTCCCAACGAAGACTTCAGCGATCCCCTATACTTGTGGGCATCACCTGACACCGAGTAAATGACACAAAACCACCACAATTGGACCTGAGATGACACATAGCCACCATCTTTGGCTCGATTGTCACAGAACCACCAATATTGGAGCTGGTTCGCGACGCGGAGCACTGACATTTTTCTCTCCTACGTGGCAAAGAGAGTTGACGTCCGTTATGTTAAACCGTTTTCTGACACCTGGGTCCACTTGTCGGATCTGCGTGGCAAGAAAAAAAAGAATGGTCAACGTTGGTGGAAGCAATTTCTCTTGCACTTGTTGATGGCGATGACCGCGGCGTCCTTCCACCGGTCCATGGCGGCGTGGGCCTCGTCGGTGGCCTGGGAGGGAAGCAGTAGAGCGAGGCAAGGAGCTTGGAGGTCGGCGGCCTGGCCGAGCACATGAGGTCAGGGCGGCCAGCGGCGGCGGTGGAGACCAAGTCCGCAGCAGGGGGAGTCGCTGGCGACAGGATGCGGGGTGGCAGGGGAAGTGAGATGGCCGGCGGGGCGGGTGGCTCCCTGGCCGATCGGGGGTGGCTCGCTGGCCGTCGGACGGGGGAGGCGCACTGGCCGGAGGCACGGGAGGCGAGCTGGCCGAAGGCGGGGCGACGTGTGGAGCCTGGCCGGCGGCGGTTGTGCGGAGAAGAAGGTGCGGGCCGCGATGGGGAGCTTGGGGGAAGGGGCGGGAGGGAGAGCGACTGGGAGAGGGCGACGAGGAGGCACCACGACGGCGTCCCACTCCCGCGCCCATGCGGCGCTCGCGGTCTTGAGCTCCCGGGCGCCCTTCTCCTGTCGTGGCCGTGGCGCTGCTGTGTGCGTCGTCACCGGCATCGTTCTCATGGGCAGAGCAATTAAGTGTGCAGGCGTGGGAAGCTGGACGACGTCGGAGACGGGCTCGTTCCTGCAGTGGCTACACTGCACACAAGATGTTTGCCATAATGCCTATTAGAGAGGAACAATGAGAAGAGAAAGTGTGGATGATGACAGGTGGGCCCTATGTTCATTTTAACGGTCCTTCTGCTTTGCTCCGTCTAATTTTGCCACAAGACCCGACAAGTGGGCCCAATCTGTCAGAAAACGGTTTGGACAGAGTAAATCTGAGAATCAGTGCTCCGCGTCACAAACGAGCTCCAATAGTGGTGGTTCTATGACAATCGAGGCAAAGATGGTAGTTATGTGTCATCTCAGCTCCAATTGTGGTGGTTTTGTGTCATTTACTCCCTCACACCTTGTGTTCATCCAACAGGGTCTGGGGAGAAGGCTCAACAAGATATGGGAGGACGTGCCGGTGCTCCAGCATGGACGGCGAGGGAGCCATCTGCCTGAGCATGAGCATGGCCATGGCGGGTCATCCGCCCGACGCCCGTCGGAGGATTGGCGCGACAGCATCAGGGGCCAGAGGTGTATTGTGCAGCGCGCTTACATGAAAATGGCTCCGCCCCCCTTCTGTCGGATGGAAAGCGGCGGCGTTGAGCTCCTGAACTGCGGCATGCCGGCATGCACACTAGAACCGGCTGTCCCAGCACTGCAACGCTCTGGGGCGGATGCTTGTCCCTGTCCGCCCGTGACGATGACCGCTGGAGCCAAGACGGGAGAGAGGTCGCCGTCAGTGCGGATGCGCCGTTAGCCATTCGCCGGCTGTATATGCTGACGCTGAGAGCCGCCGCGACAGTTTCGCCGACCACCGCCCCCGTTTTGGGTTGTCCATAGCAGCAGCAGCTTGAGATATCTGTACGTATCACTTTGATCGAGGGTGCATGTAATCCATTGAACTTCCCGTTTTGTGCTGTTCACGTTGGATCACAACGCCGTTCATTCTCGCTGCCGACGCCGAATGCCACACACAAAAAAAAAAGTGGTCCATTCTGCCTGCTCGTCCTAATTTCTGCATGTTTTTACAGTAATTTCTGCATCCTAACGGAAGCAGGATTCCTCACGGTTTGACGGGTTTAAATCCAGACACGGTGCGTCAAGTCTCAATAGAAGCACACGAGAGATCACAATAGCCATGCGGAGCTGTAGGTGGGCCCAGCTCCAGGCTGGGATCCATGTAGGTTAAAACATTTCAGAGATGGCTTTATTTCTTAGACGGATTAAATCGCTCATTGGATTGTTATGACCATGCCATTATGTGTCCAAGGCGAAAAGTTTGTCAACTGTTGCTAATACCTTTTTCCCCCCTCATATTTGGCTTGCCAGAATATCGACAATGTGAAAATTGCAAAAAAATAGATAGCAAATCAAGTAGGCCTTTAAAAAGCAGATGTAAACGGCCACCTGATTGCTTTTATGATCATTGTTGTAGGGTCTTGTTTATAATTCTATTTGTCGAGAAGGTCATCTACGTAAAATCTACGGCCACCGCTCTTAATTAATGCTGCATCTAGGTCCTTCTGGGCCCTCCCTGTCAAAAAACAAAAAGAAAATGAAGATGCATTTAATCTGACATAGAAATTAACAAACTGTAATAACATAAATAAAGGACTATCTAAGCCAAATTATGATTAGTGACAGACATGGAGTACGACACAATGCTCTCGGCTATTTGAGGATCGTGAAATGTAACGTGCAATGTAACATAGGCGCACGTCTAAGAGTGAGGCGTTTTGAAGCTCGAGCTCCATGTAGCTCGTTTATCAAAAAAATTAAATTTGTATTTTTAAGTTTCTGAAATATCTGAAAATAAATCCCAGATGCAGATAGTTATACGATCTATAAGTTTGTAAAATTTCATTTCTAAATTTGTTGTATATTAGGCTAGGCAGAAATGACAAATAGGTGGATCTGGGTAGTGAACAGTACATTGTTTAAAAAATTGAAATTTGGTCAGATTTTGTATAGTCTAGAATAGTACGAATTTTGAATTGAAAATTTACTCATTCGTAGATCTCGACATTATCTATATGTAGTATTTTTGTTTTGATTTTTTGGAAACTCAAAAAGTGCCGATTTTTAATCTTTGAAAAATGAGCTACATAGAGCTCGTGCTCCATTAGCATTTTCCGCACGTCTAAAGCATAAATTGAGGAATCATTAATTACCGATGCAAAATGCTACAAAAAAAGAAGTTACTATGCACCTAGAGTGTATCATTAACAAATTCAAAAAATAATTTTACCACGGAAAGAGACAACCGAAGTATTAATAGTAGAAAGACGTGTTAATTGAAAATGGAGTAGAACGAATCAAATGTGGGTCGCTCAATTCGGACTTGATCACCTCTTGTCATTTTCAAAAGAAAGAAGCAATTACTGCCAAGCGAGTCCAAATGCAAAAGAAGCTGCCCCTTTTGGCCAACGGAATTACGGAGTACTTCATGTACGATGAAGGCATTGAGCGGCTTCTCCCGTGGTGTGCAAAGTGGCGGAACCAGATGGGATGGGGAAAAGGAATAGCCAAGCAAACCGGCTAGCTGTCTAATTACTCTTACAGAAAATTATAAGAAAACAAATACCACGGATGGACACTAAACTCAACTCGTCATTGTGTTTCAAAACAAGGGTTGGCATATTGTAACTTTTTTCTTTCGTTCAAATGTTGGCTCATGGTAACTGGTTGGAAGATCCGATGATGATAAACGGTGGTTTCAGTGATTAAGGAAGGAGATAGGAAAAGCTGAATACGAGGGTAGCCGGTAGCGCTGTCGGTCTCGTCTCACATTGTTTCAGCGAAAATTGTACTGTACTATTTAACACGTAAGAAAAAGAGGGAAAGTTAAATAATTCTTCACATCCGTGTTTTTTTTTCTTTTGCCGTCTACACCAGCTTGGGATAGGTGGGTTGGGCAAGGGCCCGTATGTCAGTAGTCTAACCCCGACGCTGGAGAGTAGCCTACGCGAACACTTGCCCCGCCCCTGTGCAACCCTGCAGCTTTTGCTGTTTTATGTAACCGTCACATCAGTGGCTGACGTCGCCATCCCATTCCCCTCCCCCGTTTACAACCAATCTCTGGCATCCGTGTGGCAAAGAGAGCACTCGATTGATCATGGACCGATCCATGCGGCCTCAGTTTTCTAGTAAAGCAAGACCTCGTGTGTAGACGGTCTGATCTTACAAGTATACTTCACGTAAGGCAACGAACGATACCAACAATAGTCGTAGAAAACGAAACCGTCTGATCAATCAATCGAGGGAATAAAATTGATACGAGATCAATCGCATGCACCCCTGAGCCTTGAGGGATCGCATGAACACATCTTTGGTTCCTCTCCCAAAGCGTTCTTGAGAAAAAAAGGACCAAGAAATTAAATAAAAACAAAAAATTAAGGGGGTATTTGTAAAAATGACATCGTCCACTTCAGCATCTTACCGGCCGCTTTGACGGAATGACTAGCGTGCAATATTGGCACAACTTGGTAATCAAGAGTTAGCTTTTCTTTTTTTTGAGTTGGTGACCAATTCGCTCATGCGTAGAAACTTGATAGACCACGCAAGCCTTTTACTCTTTACTTTTATTCTGCCTCAAGTAACTGCGATCTCGTTTACATGACCGAAGGCCCTATTCTGGCAAACTGACTCAGACTAGACTAGTTTAAGAGCATTTCTAGCAAAACCCCGGTGGAGGCGTCCAACATGCGGTTTATAACTCTCTAGGAATTTTAGTTGTGTTTATATTCATGAGTGTAGGATTTGGGTTCAAGATTTCCCCATCACCTTTTCATTAATTAATGGACTCCTGACTTCTACGAAGGAGTGCGGCCGGTGACTCACCCAAAACTCATCTCCATGCCGATGGTTAGTACTCCTCACTGCCCCACTTGTCCTCTGGCTGGCTCCTCACCTAGAAACCTTCCCCTTGCCGATGGCCGATGCTACGGCTCCCCTGAGCATTTGACCCCACTATCGCGGTTTCTCCACCCGTTGTTTGTCATCGCGTCCAAAAAATTTCAGGTCGGCCGCCACCTCCCACGCACACAACACGATGAAGGCAGGGGAGCTCGCCATCGTAGAGCTTGCCATGTACAGGGAGCTCCCCACACCGTCAAACCTAGTGAAGATGACGACCGCGAGTAGACTAATTGGGGTTCACTCCATCCGGCTGTCGAGGGCCTCCAACTTGGCAGATCCCTTGTCGACGAGCTTGTATAACAACGTTTTGAAATCCTACAAGTGCCTATAGTTATTTGTTCTAAGCAAATGTTCAATGATTTATGGTTACATACTACAAAGGGATTTTTTCAATGCAGCAAATGTGTTTCTCTAAGTTAGATGCATGGAGCACATATGTTAGATACGTTTTTGCCAACAGTGACATGTATTTTTTATTTTTTACGTCTTGCTGCAACCAAATATGGATTTGGTGAATGCGTTGTTGTCTTTACTGCAAGTGTTCAAAATATCGCAACCCGTTTCCACAAATTTTCTAGATTCAAGAAAAATGTTGTAAATGGACATTGCATTCTAACAAATATTGCACAAACTTGTTGGATTGATCACCCATAAAGGAAGTCGGAAGGCTGGCTGATGCTCAACGCACACTCTGTTATTTTTGTCTTGGACCAAAAAACTGGCGCAGAGAAAAGTTATTTTTTTTTTTGTCCATTTGCTAAATAACTTTAGATATTTATAAGTCAAGTAGAACTAACATGTTGATTTTATAAGAAAACAGAGGAGGCTCATATTTCTCTACTCGTGACAGATGTGCTAATTTTTTTATTTTCACAATGTCTAAAATATTTAAATTTTATAACTAAATGTGTGCAACGAGAGAGTAAATACCCCGAGTAGGTCCTACCTCTTAGTATGAGAAAATATTGCCTCCACATGTCGTTTGTATCTTTTAGCACTTTTCCTTCTGAAAAGTAGGTTTAGCTCTCAAGCTCAATGGAGCTCCTTTTTCTAGAATAATAAAAAAATTGAAATTCAAAATTCTGAAATATTTACAAGTACAAATGGATGTCAAGTATGTACGCTGGAATTTTATATTTTCAACTGTACTGTTCATTCACAAAAAAGATACAAAAATGAATTCTAATTTTTACTACTGTTAATTTTTACTCTCTATTTTTTACTTTTTACGGTAGCTACTCCTCTTAGAAGTTTTCATCATGATTACCCCGTTTAGCAAATACTTGTACCCAAATTTCACCCATGTAAAATTTGTTACGCAACACCTGATCAATGATAGAAAAACCGGGTGCGTACGGGTGGTTAGCCACGCAGCCATCCAATGTGGTTAGATGAGAATTTTTTTGCAGATGAAAACTGCAGGATGCGGCGTGCAACATGTACCCATCAAGACATCCTATACATGAAAAAAAAATCTATTTTATTGAAACTCCCCGATATAATCTTTGAATTTTATAACAATTTGAGTTTCCCAGAGCCTGAGAGCTAGCCACCTTCTCATATTTTCCCGGCCCCACAGCGGCGTGTCCTCCCAGGAGAAGGCTGGAAACTCATATTCGTATCAGAAACAGTAGCGGCCGTATCAGCGTTGCCCCACACCGTATTGACTAGCTGACGTTGTCCTCTCCCTCACAAAGAGAAGATCCTGCCGTTGCCCTCCCCTCTCTCTCCTTTATTCCAACGTATAAATTTGTGGATGGAAACTTGCTCATACGTAAACGAGTACATGAACATATGTATCTGTCTTACTCATCCAATGATTGATGTCAATAGCACGAAGTAAACAGGGAATGTAATCTTTTTATGCAAATCCTACCATCACATTAGGCCTGCAATTCGAGCCGAGCCGGTTCGGCTTGGCTCAACTCGTTGAAGCTCGGTCAACTAACGACCTATCTTGGCCCGACTCGTTTAACAAACGAGTCCGAAGATGAAACTCGGCTCGGCTCGCTAAACTCGCGAGTTTGCTCGTTTAACTCGTTTAGCTCTATAAAACTGTTAACATGTATTATAATAAATTTATATATAATTATTTCTAATTATTTGGACATATATGATGCAATTATCACAACAATCAATGACAATATGACACTATCAAGTAATATCTAGTCGTTAAACTATAATAATTCAGAAAAATAGATAAGAATACATGTAACGACTTCTTGTACCGAGTAAAACGAGCTAAACGAGTAGGTCGAAACTCGGCTCGTTTAACTCGAACTCGTTTACTGTCTAAAATGAAAACTCGGCTCGGCTCGTTTAGCAACGAGTTCGAGCCAAGACGAGTCGAGTTCCGAGCTACATGTTTAACTCGCGAGTTTCGAGTTTTAATTCCAGACCTACATCAGATGGATGTCTTGCTAAACATGAAACACAGTAAATAAAATTAAAGTACATATTCGGTGGAACTACTATACGAAAACTGCTAGCATGAGACGGCCCCATTTACCGAGTAAATAGTATTCTGTCTCTAGTGCCTCCATCCCCTTTCCTCTCTCCGCTGCGGCCAGGGCCCACCTTAAAGCTGCAAAGTGAGAAGGGTTGTTACGGACGTACGGTGGTTCATTAGGGGCTAAACCCTCGGTTCCTCTTCCGGCCAGGAGAGCGCACCGGCGTCCAGTCCCGGCGAGCAGAGCGCCGTCCTCAGTCAGTCAAGCGCGGCGCGGGAGGTACGCAGCCTCACCCCTTCCATCTCCTTCTCTCTCTACTTCGCGCGAACAGCCGGCGCCGGTCGCACGCATGGAGAACCACGCACGCCGGCCCGCGACGGCGAGGCAGGCGAGGACGTGCGGTAGCTGCGCGCTGCGGAGACCCTTCGAAGCCGCCGGGTTGCGGCGCTCGTCGCCGGCCGTGGCGCGCAGGTGCAACGGGCGCTCTGCCATGGACCCTCCGCGCCACGCTCGGCCACGAGCGCGGCGACCAGGCGGTTGCGACGAGCGTCCGCTGACCGCAGCGACCACACGTGCTTGTCTGCCTCGCCGTCGCGTGCCTGCGTGGGTGGTTCGTCCCTGCGCGGGGTGGGTTAGGATTCGGAGAAGCGCGGTGCACAGCCTCTCTACTCCCGCGCTTCCCGCACGCCGACAGCGTCGTCCAGCGCGTCGTCGTTAAGGCTTCTCCCCCTCCGCCGCCGCCGCCGCCGAGCGACATCATCAAGGGCAGCGCGTCCTGGTCGACCACTCGTGGCGGCGCCGTCGTCCCGATGGGCTGGACGGGGACGCGCTCGTGGCGGCGCGCGAGCGGGTTGGCGTCGCAGGCGGCGCAGAGCGCGGCGGCGTCGGCGCGGTAGGTGACCGCGGCCGGGGCCAGCTCGCACACCTCGCAGACCGACACCCTCTCGTGCCCCGCCCGCGCGTGGCCATCCCACCCCGCGCACAGGTACGCCGCCCCGTCGTCGCCGCGGACAGCGGCGCACGTCCGGCAGTGCACCGCCACCAGCGACGCAGGACCCGCACCTCCTCCCTCCCAAGCCCCTGCAGCTCCGTCACCACCACCACTAACCGAGATTGATCGATCACGCGGCGCTGCACACACGCGAACAGCCCGGCGCCGGTCTCCGTAGGGGGTGGGTTGCGCGCTCCGCGAGCTCGGCGTCGCTGGCCCGTGCGGGGTGGGTAGGGAAGGCGTCGCTGACCGCGGCGAGCGCAGGTGCTCGTCTGCCTCGCCGTCGCTGGCCGGCGTGGGTGGTGCGTCCATGCCCGCGGGGTGGGCACGGAAGGCGGACGGCGAAGCAGAGCACGGTCACCGCTTACTTTTTCTCTTCTTACCGTGTGATTTGTTTCTTCAGGTTCCTAATGGCACCAGCGCCAGCCTTGGCCAAGGAGATCGGGCAGGTTTCCTATCTATTCAACATTCTGGCTATTATCATTGATGTACTTCCCCTGTAAGTCCCTTCTCCCTCCGAATCAAACCTATTTTTTGCTTAATGTGCTTCATTTTCTATGCGTTGATGTGATCCTAAGACATTTCCTATGACATTTATTATCTTGTAGCTGGATCATTTGCCACGTACAGAATCTGCAGAGTGTGGATAAGTACTTTTCGATCAGATCCTTCGTTACCGGAGCAGCTGTGAACTTCATGCTCGTGTGTCATATTATCTTTGCACTTGAGCCGAAGGAACATATGGATTCCTTGTTTGTCGCAATGGTTGGGATGTGCTTGGGAATGGTCTGCGCCTATCTATGCTTGCTTCACAAGGTTGCCGTGCACAATTCCTCCCGTGCACGTAAATGGGTATTTACCCCATTCTCCTTCCGTTCATTAGAAGAATAAGTATAAATTTTGGACAAAGTTATATATACAATGTAAAGATCGACTAAGTTTAAACTTGCTCCTTGTTAGTGCGGATGAGTATTTTTTCAAAGTCGCTGTGTAAATTTTGGCCAAGTTCATAGAATTTTTTTCAACATCTAGAACACCAAGTCAATACCATTGAATTCACCATGAAGTATAATTTCATATGGTATACATTTGGTATTGTAGATATAGATAATTTTCTCACTAAAATTTGTCAAAGTTAGTGAAATTTAACTAATTTCACGGAAACTAATCTGCACTATATTATGGCAAGGAGGAAGTAAAAAAGATTTAACTTACTTAATTAAATGAAGGTATTTTATATTATATCTACATAATTTTATAATTTATAGTACTTTTTCTACAACATAAGTTAAGTTTACGTTAATTGAATTTTTACAAACAAAGATATAGAACTTTGAGCTACGTAGGTAATATCACAAAATTTGTTTGGTATAAGGATCTTGTTTAAGTATTCTAAACTTTGGTGCAGATGTCTCTTCTCTGCATGTCACTGGTCATTGCGTCATCTGCTATACTCTATGGAATTGGTGAGAAGTTTAAGGCAGATGAAGGATGGGGCACACTTATTTTCCTGATTGCCACTGGAGGAACCGGTTTACTCAACGCATACCCCTTGCTTTCAGCTGTACGTCCTCTGAATGCAGATTTAACTAACCAGTGAAAATATGTATTTTACGCTCATCTAATTTCGTCTGTTTGTAGATATTTGGCGGTTCGGGGGTGGAGCCTGATATTAGGGTTGATGGCTTTGGTATGGTTATGTCATTCCTAACTACAATTGACGCTTGGTACTTCGTGGCCTATGTGCATTTTCTCGGTTCAGTTGGTTCGCTATTCTCGGTGAGAACGTGGTCATATCATAGTGTTTTATGAGATCTGACATGCGCATACAACAATGAATTAAATCAGCATGCTCTCTTTTAAGTTTTGCTTCTCCCTTTTTGCAGATCATAGCCTATGTTACCGGGGTATTCATTTGGTCAACTTTTATCTC